>JAVQJG010050786.1:0-11931 GCA_036024015.1 Craterocephalus amniculus | reverse complement strand
GAGATATCGGGAGCTTTTCGTTTTGAGGAAATTCCCATAAAGTGATGTTGAATGGGGCCCGGTCAAAAAAGTCCAGAAAAACTTGGCAATATTCCTCCATACTGCTCGTCCAATGTAATCCAAGGGTCCTCAGTGGGCAACGTCCATAGTTTACTGGAAACAACTTCATTAAGTATATATTTTTTAGCGTAAACCGTAGCATGCTTTAGTTCCTGGATGACGTCACCAAAGTATGGTGGCCATGGTAGACCAAACCACACGGGAGTGCTTACAGATACAGGGGCTGTAATCAAAAAAGTGTTCCAGAGTGTTAATCAGCATGAGGGTGAGTACAAAATGAAGGCACATCATTCTGAGGGCGGAGTATTCCTTTAACGTGAGGAGGCAGTATCAGTACAGTTTGCTGACATTAGTACCCAAGAACCACAGCATTATACACCAGAAACTTTTGACCATATGATCAGAAGAGAATGCCCTTTCTAATTTTTCTTTCCTTTTTTTTGTAATAAAAAATAATAGGCTATGTCACTTTTAAAACATTAAATCTTAACACGTGACTGTAAGCCGTAGACAGATTTGCATGTAAGAATTAAACATACATTGAGTAACAATGGCTCAAGAATGTTAATACCACCTCAAATTCACCATTTTCTGTCATGCAACTGGAAATTCTGCATTGCAGCTTTATTTCCCAGTTCACAGGTATCCTATACAAACTTTGTCTGTGCTGAACGCCCACATGTTCATTAATAAAAACACGATGCTGCAGCAATGACCTTAAGCACGATATTCTCCCGTGTCATAAAGTATCCTGATGTGGGTTTGTAATTCCTGCTGGTTCACAGCAGTATTAGTCACTGGGATTACACATTACTGTCACATACACACACTATAACGCACACAAACACATTCTCACATGACAGAGGCGGTGTCTGTCAGCAGTAATACTGAGGTGATGCAGAGAGGATTATCTTCACTTCTGTTAGCGTGCTTATTAAACTTTGCATGTGTGTGTGTGCCATGCATCAGTTGTTATGCAGCAGATTAATAGCAACTCCATTCCTGGGCTTTCACACACTCAGAGTTGTTAAATATCATCTGCTGACTGCATGCAGCAAAGTCATTTTCTGCTCTTCTTTCCCTTCATCGTCTTCCTCTCCACCTTTTAGCTCCTGTCCTCCCCGGTGATGGTGGCATCTGTGGTAATGGTCTGGCTCACTGCTCACAATGAGTTATCTGGGGTATTTCAGTTCAGGAGAAGCTCACTGATTTGAGATTTGCCTTGGGTCACCTCGTCTCAGTAATGCTTAGCTGCAGGAGAGGTTTCACAAGGCAAAAAAGCGAGTATGGAGAAAAGCAACCCTTTCAAATGAGATATTTAGTTGGCTGTTTTATTAGATCATGTTGTCTCTTTGCCTCCCATTTCTTCTGCAAACTGATCAGTTAATCAATACCAGTATAGATTACTCTACTGGTCTGTTTCAATTATAGATGAGCTTCAGCCAGCACTGCTATTTTTAGAGCCAAGGCTTCAAAGTGCAATGAATATTTCACATTTATAAAACAGACTCACCAGGTGAAGCTTTTGGGATTTGGGTTTTACTGTGTTTTTGCACATTTCAATTAAGAGTTTAATGTCTGTAATTAAGATGTTATTTGAAATATTTTGATATTTCACATAACCACAAAATCCACAAGCCCACTCCTTTTACAATTAGGTTTTATGTATCTGACAGGAAAATAAATCTTTTTTGTAGGGGCAAGATTGGAAGCTGTGCCTTTTTCACACATTTTTCCTTGACGTCGGTTCATTTTTGTCACTTTTCTTTGTATGTTGCCACCTTTTAATTTTTGTTGAGCAGCAATAAACCTGCAGCAAAAGCTCATACTGTATTGTATGTGTCTGACTGGTGGCGCTGAAGGCCACAGCCCCTTGTTAAAGACGGTATTAAAGATGGTCAGAAGCACAATAAGGTTTTTTTTTTTTTTTAAATCATACAGTAACATACAGTCATTTAGGCCCTTCAACTAAGCCCTTTTGAAAAATTAGTTTTATAAGTTTTATAAATTAAGATTTTTCTTGTTAAAAAGGAAGTCCAATTTTATACCGAAGGTTGGTGGTTTGAATCTCGCTCCCACCCCAGTCAACTGTTGTGTCCTTGGGCAAGACACCTTTCTTTCCTTTCTCCAGTGTTGGCATCGCTGGTAAAAACTCAGTTGTAAGTTGCTTTGGTAAAATGTTTCAGCTAAATGACTGTAATGTAACTATGGCTTCCACTGATTCCTGGTATGTAGCTGAATTCACTGACAACTCCAAATATATTTTTACTGACATCATGTTTGCCTTATACATGTACAGTACACTTAGAACAAAGTGTCACTAAGCAGCTCTATCATTGTCAGTTAAGGAAAAGACACATTTTCACTTTTCACCATTGCTCTTTTCATATATGTTTAAGTACAGCAAAGCAACCATAGCCTGCCTAATGTGGATATATTTTTAGGCCTGAACTGGACAAAGATTTCTTGTGAATTTTTGCAAATATATGGATTCTTTTTAAAACTGCTTTGATGAAAAAAAATGCATTAGGATGGCTGTAACCCAAGTTTTTCCATCAATGATTTACTTTGGCCCTCTCTCCAACCAAATGTCAGCCAACAGATGTGATGATGTATCATAAAAGCTAAACTACCTGAGACTCCTACCAATCAGAACAGAGGAAACCTTTCGGACAACAAGTGAAGTGTCTTCTAGAAGATATTTGAAAAAGCATTGCATGGATATTTAAGGCTACAAGATGCGTTGCTCCATAGTGTGCTACTGGTCGACAAATTGTTTTTCTTTAAATCTAATATTGACAAACAATTATTTAAAAGGCACTACTGTTATTCATGCAGGACAGAAAATAGCAGAAATATCACAGTTAATTAAGACTTGTCACTTCTATGTTTTTGTAGCCTCTGTGGCAAAACTAATAGAAGACAAAGGCATAGTAATACATTTTCAGTGTTCTTCAAAATGCCCTGCAGTTACATAGGAAAGATTTGCCAGGGAAACAGAGCATCTGAAAGGAAAATATCAGTGCAATGCTCTTTGAACCAAAGGTGTGAGTTGCCCATTTCCAGTGGTTTTCTTTTGCATACTGTAGCTACACATTATGCAGAACGGACCAGCTGCTCAGTTGGGGAACAATGCTCCTCTAGAGAAAGAGAGAGAAGGGAAGAGAGGAGAGGTAAATAAGGAACACTGGGAATAAAATCCCTTAAACCATTTGTCTCTGTCATGACCCCCTCCCCATTCTCTTTTTCTCCAGCCTCCTCCTCCTCCTCACTTTTCCCTTTTCCATCACTCTTCCCCTTTACCGTGTCTTGTTTACTCGCTCCTGCTCTGTGTGTATTTCTCTTGCTATTAATCTGATAAGGCTTCACTGAGGTGATGTACGTTGGCAGACAGTTAAATGCTGATCATGTGAAAATTCATATCTGGTGATGTTGATGGATTATCACAAGAAGCTTCATTTCTGAAGAAAAAAGTGGTGAAAGCAGGTCCCAGCTGCAGAATTAAACACAAGCTAAAATCAATCATGAGTTTAAGTCCTTATCAAGATCAATGTTAATGTCTATAATCTGCAGCTTCTGTATAAAATGAACCGATCACCTATTTAGGAACTTTGAATCAAGTTTTTACTCTATCTTCCCAAAAATCAATTTTAAAAATGCTTGGTCAAGCTCTGCTGGGGGCTTTGTGTGTGAATAGGTATGTGTGTGTGTTTGTTTGGTGTGTCAAGCAGGAGAGCCTGGCATAGACTCAGCTTCCTGCATGAATGACCTGAGGGAACGCTGTGTGTGTCTGTAAGTATGTGTGTGTCTCCGCCCTACAGCGAGCTGCTGTCAAAGAGGGGGAGGAGCAAAATGAACACACCAGCAAAGGAGAGATAGAGAAGAGTATAGTAGAGAGAGGGAGTTAGCATCTGTTGTTTCTCTGGCAGCTGAACAGCGCTGGACTGATTTTTACACACATTTATCTTTTGTTTTACCTTATTTTTCTTCTTCTTCCCTGAACCACACACACTTCATACCCGCACACACTTGAATTTATTCCCACACACACACACTCACATCTCTGCACTCTGGCTCTCTCATATGCTGAATGCAACGAGGAGCTGGCGTTACATCTTCTTCAACATCTCTGCTTTTTACACCTTTGGACTGTGAGATTCAAACCTCACTTTCACTCACCAAGACACTGATCTGAAAGCTGTTGTGCTGGGATCACATTGTGGACGTTGAGGCTGCCTATCTGCCAGCAGTGTGTGAGTACAGCTGAGAGGGAATTGAACTGATCTACATGCAAAACATTGTGCAACTTTGGGTGCTTTTGGGAATAATGGTAAAGCTAACAGGAAATGCAGCGATGGTTTAAAATCAACTTTTGCTTTATTTCAAGATTTGTTTTAAGACAAAAAAATGCATACTTATTAAAATGATAATTCCAAGCTGTAATTCTCAGGTCTAATCCCTAAACATGAATGATTATTGCTGCATCTTAGTCAGGACAGGCTTTGTCTCTCAGGAGTCATCAGCACTAATATCTCAGCTGCACCACACTCTTTGTTCTGCAGATCAAAAAGAGGCACAGCAACTCTTTAGCTCCACACTTTCTCTGCCTTTCTTTCCATTATTTGATCTCCGTCAATTTTCGTGCTGGTGTGTCAACGCTTAATCACTGTTTGTCATTTTTGTGTGTCTCCTCTTACGCTTTCCATTCCAGTCTTCCACCCACTTCATTTTTTCCCTTCTTTGTCTTTGCAACATAACACTGTATTGAGGTGCTGACAGATGCTAATGATGCGGAAGTTGGTCATTTTAATGTTTGACGTGAAGGTTCACACTGAAAGAAAGAGCACATTTTTAGCCATCAATTTGTGGTAAATTTGAATCACTTTCGTTCTAGAATAGAAAATGTCAGTGGTGCAAATATAAAAAAGAATACATTTCAGTCAAGGTCATTTTGATTTTCCTTTCCCCTCTCATGGAAATATCGAAGGAAGTTTTTCATCCTTTTCCAGAACATTTGTTTTTAACAAAGCGTCTAGCTGTGGAATAACCACAACATAGTTTGGTTTACAGCATGCTGACAATCTCATTAACTTCAGAGGTGATTGTCTTAGAGCTTCTTAGAGCTTCAAAGTTTGCAACTTTGTGTGCTTTGCTGGAAATCCACAGAGATCTGACTGTTCTGGGTCCATTAAACAGGCGAGCAGGGTGAAATAGGGCGAAAGACAAGAAAAGTCAAGAGATACTGCAGGTGTGTGTGTGTGAGCGAATGAGTCTATGCGTACATGACTGTGCGTACCTCGAGTGTGATTGAATTACTCATGGTTCATTTGATTCTGTAGTCCACAGTAATGGTTTAGGCACATGCACAAACACACAGGGACATCATCAGAGGGGCTTTTTCAGGCTGTTGAACGATATTGCCATCCTTGTGTTTGTTCAGAGGTTTTGGAGAAGTTGATGTGGTGAGCAGTGTGGAAGACATATCCGCTCTTTGCTCGGCTAGTCTGGATAAAAATATTGCATCTCCTATCATGCAGAAACAGCAACCTGCTGTTTAAATGTATGTAGACACTGATATTGTTACTGATCATCTTAAACACAGTTGCACATAAGATGAAAGCATTTTAGTTCAGGATTTCCACATTGAACAATTCCATAAGTGATTGACTTTTTAGATCAGACACAATGACATTTTTATAGCCACTGTACCAAAAATGGGGGGATGGGGGTCTAAAACCTGAGTGCTATTGCTGTAAGTAGCAGGAAAATATGAAACGCAGGGCAGCTGTGCTGAGTGTGTGAGTAAATCATTGCACTTTTCATTGATTGGCTAAGCAGGGACTCCTGCAATTTTCCACTTGTCATTCAAGGTAGATGAGTATGTAGTTGTTACTGATGATGAAAAGTACTGTTTGTGAATTCATTAATGCATTCATAGTTCTGCATAACGTTAAGACAAAAACTGTGTAATTGCATTGTTTTAAGATGCAAGTGCGAAATGTGCTTTTCAATCATGTAAATTAGTTTTTACTTTGAATACATTCAGTATATCTGTAACATTTCACCCAAGAACAAATAAAACCTTAATGAGTATTTGAAAACGCTGCGCTAGTAATGCCGCATCACACCACTCCTACGTCACTGTGTGAAGTCATTGTGCATGTTTAATGGCACTCTTCGGTTCAGAAATACTTATTTTTCACTTTCATCAGAACATGAAAGCAGAGGTCTGTTTTCACATGAAGGAGCTGCTCTCTATGACAGCACTCATACAAGCTGAGTTTATACACTATGTTTGTATATCACACTGTTTATTATACAGAATTTTATTAATTTAATTTCAATTGTCAGATGATCTACTTACATAGCAGATTAAGGCGTTTTTGGGATGTTGTTTGAGGAGTGATAGGAGGAAGCAGAGAAGGGAGGGTTCACACTGAAGAACAACCATTCCCTTGTTCCGCCTGCATCTCAGATTTGCCCAGAAATTCAAATGGGTCTGATGTTAGGCCTGAAGGCTGGCTTCCCCAACCAGGAAACAATTAGCTGAGTTAGGCAGAGATGGCTAAAGCCGAAAACATCCTTTTTATATGCAGCCATATATTACTTTAACATTTAACAAAAGTGCAAAAATTCAAAAGGCACCAGTGTGGCTCTATTTCCCTTAACAATGCAGGATGTCTTTGCCATATGAATCCTTTTTTAAGTAAACATTTGTAAATAATTTACGTCTTGCATTTATGGAAAGTCTAATGATGTCGAGAGCAAAGAGTGATTTTGTGTCCATGGTTCATAGACTATATATAGAACGATCTTGACATGACCAATGAATTTGTGAACTGCATTCTGAAGCCTTGGCTTGGCATCCAGCCATCACCTTGTTGGTATTTTTGGAATGCATTCGTTCAGGAACTCATTGAATTATAAAACTATTTTCATAAAGACTACTCGCTTCCTGATCAGAATGGATGAACTATAGCTAAGGAGACTATATTTGCATAAAGGAAAAAACATTAAATTAATATTTCATGAGAGAAACTGATGTTTTCAATGGGAGCCTGTTGGTGTCAGAGATGCTGTGGGGGCAGTACCTTGTGGCTATCAGTGGCATTGCACTTTCAGCTACTTCCACAGCTGAATCACCACCCAACAGCAGGTAATTATCTTGACTATGGACATCTGATGAGATTGAATCAGGAGTTGATAATCAGATTCAGTCTATGTGGGACAGAAGTATGACAGTTTGCATTGTGACTTTGGATGTAGGTCAGACGAATCCTTGTTGTTGTACAAACACAGTAACATGTTTGCTATTTTGATAAAATCTCTAATGCTTGAACTTGTTGCTCTGTAGTTATTTAAAAGAAATAGGATTGTCGCTGAAAATAGACCTCCACTGTCCTTTAGGCTGTTTCTCTTCATACTTTGTGCGTCTCTTTCATCTTGACTGTGTGACTGAAGTGTATAAGACTTTTAGATTGTAAAAAATTGTTTAAACCGAATTCTTCATAAATAATGAATTATTTATCGTCTGGAATATCTTTAAGAGAAATATGTAAAATAAGAACTGTCTGATACTAACAAGCTTTCTTTTTTATTTATCTGTTTTGTAGAGTACAGCCGTTTTGAAGCAAAGATCCATGATCTGAGAGAACAAATGATGACCAGCAGTGTCAGCTCCAGCTCCACATCACTACGCTCCACACAGAAACGCACACTTTATATCAGGTAACACACACAAGCACACACAGTTGACAAAAGCAAATGTTTGTCCAGTGCTCCTCAGTGTGACAGCTATTAGAAAGTCTTATCTCAGCTGTCTAGTGTGTGTTTTATGGCTGTAAGAGGCTAAAATAGAGGTTCTCCCATATAGAATCACAATGCGATTGTGTTGAGAATGCTGTCTCCCACATAAACATCTTGTCTGTTACTTCTGGGTGTCTTTTGTCCTTGAGTGTCCTGATTGCTTAGTCTTCTCTGAATCATCAGGTCTATCACTTTGTCCATGCTTGGAGCCCAGAAGCTTCTTCAGACATAATCCAACTACACTGATGATGTCCTTTCTTTGCAACGAATAATTCATTCATTCATTCATTCATTCATTCATTCATTCATTCATTCATTCATTCATTCATTCATTCATTCATTCATTCATTCATCACTCAGAACAAAAACAAAGATATTGAATAAGGGTTAAAACTTTCATTTTAGTCCAAAGTCCCGTACATGCTCAAAACCTTATTACCAGACTAAGTCTGCTTACTTTTGACAACCACCAACTAAATCTCTCTGAACTAGAGTGTCACAAAGGTGATTCATCTCTTATCGAGCACATTGAATTGTGCTGTGCATGAAATGTGCTTTACAAATAAACTTGCCTTGCCGTATCTGAGCCTGTCACCATGAAAAATTATACTGCAAACATGGAGACTTGTAAATTTATCATAACATATGAAAGCATCTCCTCCAGGGTAATCAGTTCACTGAAACTATAAAAAATACATTGTATGATACATTTTTTGAAAAATGTCTCAGCAGAGGAAAATTCCAAAGCACATGTTTTTTTGTAATAGTACATTTTTCTTAATTAAAGTCACTGAACTAAACTGTACTCCAACATTTTGTGGCCTAGATGCCAAACAGGATGAAAATTTAATTCTTTGAGCTAAACACCATAAAAATGTCTTTTCAGAAGAGACTTTTCTCTATATTTGTCACCTGAAGGCTTTCGGAATAAGAACCACTCTAAACAGCAGATGTGTCTTTTAAGGTTTTAAAGATTAAAATAGTAGTTTCCTCATGTCCTAATTATAGATGTCTAAATATATTATACACAAAAGAAAAATCTGACCTGTACTGTGTGCAACTGGGCTGGAAGGAAAGGCAGCAGCTGGGAGTAAACTTCAAGTAAAAACACACACATACTAATTCACACAGAACAGACATGAGCTCAGAGCCTATAGAAGCCAAAAGTTATTAAGTTATTTAAGTTCTGACTAATCTGACTAATCCAATTCATGTCCGTAAGACTTGTACCTGCACCTCCCTTTTGTAGAAGTAAATTGTGGTGAATTTTGTGCAGATGAGGCTTACAGGACAGATCTGTTCAACCTTCCCCATCTGATCTGGGCCTGCATTCACAGAGGAAATACTAGCTTACAGTAATGACTATTTGTATTTTTCCCCCTTTTTTTGTCTTTCATTTTAAACCCTTTAAAATATGCCCTATAAAAACAATGGAAACATTTTTCTTTGCATTTTCTTATTGATAAATAAGAATGATAAAAATAATAAATGATTTTTTTTCTTTTTTAACAGATGGTTTAGATAATAGTTAATGCTGTTGTAACAAGAACTAAATGATCACAACTTGAAAATGTATCGAGATAACAAACACCTAGTTTTGCCTTACACACCCAAACCAAATAAAAGCAGTGGCTTAGGCAGGTTTACATCCACGGAAGTTTGATAAGATTCATCACTCAATAATTTTCTCTACGAAAAAGTAAAGCAGTTAAGGTTTGGAAAATATATCAAATAATTCTTTGTTGTTGAAAATTATTAAGGTATGTCACACTAATCCATTAATGACTTATAATTCCCTCAACCTGTGATATGCATCCAGTGAAATGGTTGAAGAACAATCTGTGTTAATGTATGGCTTGTTAAGAATCCATGGCACAACCATTAACCCACTGACTTTAGAGGAATCTTTGTAAAGACACCTGTATTTAAAGAAATGCAGAATTGATTCAAGCTTAATGTAGATTTCTGGATTGTTTCTAAAAAAAGAACACTTAGGATCATTGTGTTTGATTATGCTTTAAACCCCTTGTTTTTTGTGAAGACTTATTTAAACTTAGATGACAATACTGGTCCCATTTTTAGGTGCATATGTTTTATGAATCACCTTATAGTGGAAATACTGATTTAAGATGCAAAAATTTTTTAACAGAAACATTTACATTAACTTTACAGAAATACAACAGTCTGTGTAAGGTTCTACATTTAAACACTTTATAAGGACAATTTCATAAACAATGCAACTGAATGACATCTTTTGTAAGGTAATCATAATGAATCGTAAAGACAAGTCCTCAAAATTAGGCCAGGATTATTTCAAGGTTACATAAAAATTATTTAGTAATCCCCCAACTACTCACATGATAAATCATTGTCAGAGAAACAGTTCCTGTATCTCGTTACTACCCAGGAATAACCAATCAGCCTGCTAATATCAAAAAGGAAGCTTCACACTGGCAGCCAATTGGTAGACTTGAGCTTCTTGGTGCGTGACAGATTGGGGGTGCCTGGTGCTCTGGGCTGCCGCTGTGTGTCAATGCGTGTATGTGTGTGAGTGTGGGGTTCACAAGTGTACAATGTGTAGAAGACAGGTCAACCTTTCTTCTTTCCTCAGTAGAAATGTCACTGACACAAAGTGACATACTGTATGTACTGTCTCTATGTCTGTCCTCTGTGTCAAAGGTGTGTATATCCTCTTCACCTCGCTTCGCTCTTGCTTCATTTAAAATTCCCACCATTATGATCTATTTTAAACACACTGCAAGGCTCAATAGCTTGCCATTGTAATTGTAAATTCCACTGCGGTAAGGTTCACCTAAGGAGGCAGGGATTGTTGCACAGTATATGAAAATCAGCTGAATTGCAGTCACTGCTGATGGGTTACAGTGTATTTTATAAAAGAGTGCACTTTACATATTAGAATTTATCCGCTATAAGGAAAGGGGAAGAAAAAGGTTCAACGTCAAATCAGAATCGATGCTTGCTCATATCATGATGGTATACTCTGAGAATTAGAACAAAACCCGAAGCTTTGATTCTACTCTGCAGCATCAGGAGGCTTTTAGTGCACTGTAAAGTGATACCTGTCTCTGCTGTATTCATTTCTAGAACAAATATTGATTTCAAAGTCAGACAGGGGGATTCTTGGAGTAAAAGATGGGGTTTCAGATAGTATAAGGGCTTTTTTAATGTAAATGTAATGTGATGTTTCATTGTTAACTGTTTCTTATTTCCTCCAAAATTTGGGGCAGGTAGCCTATAGAAAAATGTTTTTTGACAATATCCAAATAATTTTCAACTGGATTCCTTAAAGGTTTTTTATTTTCTTTTTTTGAAAGTTTTTTAACACCAGCACACAGTCTTGACTGAAACTTACTTGTGTGAATGACTGACCAAAGAAAAGCAACCAACAGGGCTGTATGTTGGTGTTAAAACAAGAAAAGTTAGTTTAGTCCTTTCCTCTCCCTATTTGTATGAAGGGGAATTTATCCGAATTTTCCTAATGTGTTTTACAAAGCACATTTATAACGTCGTATAAGCAGTTGTAGAATATAAGCATTCAGTTCAAGTTAAACTGCTTTGCTGTTTGGAGAATGAGATACTGGCTGTGCAAAAATCCTACTCTAGCACAACATTTACAAAGGCCTGTTAAAAATGTAATAATGTTTCTGTCACAGACACATTAAAGTAATTAATGTGTGTTCTCTCTGTGGAGTAATTCCTGTGAGATTTCCACTCAGGAATTAAAATAACTGTAATGCCAAGAACTGGTTAATTCAATTAGAGACTCATGTACAACTGCAGCTTTTATTATTCTACACACAGCCATCAATGCAGCCAGCTTGCTGCAAATTTGTTTGAGAGGTCAGGAATTGTCTTTCTTGTTTCTTGATTGCACTTAATATTTTCACTAGTCATCTTCCCGGGATGTATGTGAAGGATGAAAATTATTATGTAGTGGTACAACCCACAATTCCAGTATAAATGAAACATTATTAATTTGGATTAAAGGAGACTTCTCACTTTCCCCTGCTCTACCAAACAGCACGGAGCTGTAACTCAGCAGGA
>JAVQJG010050771.1:0-13021 GCA_036024015.1 Craterocephalus amniculus | reverse complement strand
CTCTGTAATGACAGAGAATATTAATATTCTTAATTAATTATTATTAATATTATTATCAATAACCATTATTAAGAATGATTATTAAGATAAATCATGCCGTCAGATGAAAAGCAGTAGCGTTCGACCAGAAATGCTTCTGGAAACGCCAAACTATCTAATCTGGGGCCGAATATTTTTTTGCACTTAAGGCATTTCTAATTATTTGGACTTCGATATCAATTTGATTAGGAAGTAACGGGAAATCCATGTCAAACCAGTTTCCTCGTGTGGGCAGAGATGGGTAAAAACTCAGGGTTTCTTCAAGATAGCCTGCCAGCGAGCAGGTTATGTTCACAGAGTCTGTTGCCACGGTGACTGACTTCGAGTTCCAGATACCCCGCTTTCTGGAACAGATGACTCGGAGTTTCCCTCAACACAGGGTTAACAAACTCAGAGTTCGTCAAATAACCCGCTTTCTGGAATACCCCCCTGATCTGTTCAGTCACAAGACCTAATTTTTAAAATGACTCATACCCCCCAAAAGCTTAAATGGGCAAAGAAAGGAAAGAGAAAGAGTTGACATCACACAGACTTTTAGAGAAGAGACAGGATGCTGAATAAACCGTCTTTAGGAAGCATCAAAGGGTGAAACTCTTGTTGTAATTCTTATGCTTTTAATGTTTTATGTAAAGCACTTTGAAATGTCTTGAACCTGAAAAGTGCTATATAAATAAACTTGCCTTGCCTTGCCTTACCAGAGGGGATTTAAAAAAATGTAAGGTTAGTATTAAAGCTTTACAGCTAATCAGTGTGCAGGTCGCTCTGTTACCTGGGTAACCACTCCTCCAGGGCCTTACGCGTTTCCTCTGGGTTTTTGGTTTGTTTCCTGAGCCAGCCAAGTCTGTTGGAGATACGATGCACATGTGTGTCCACACCTAGGAAGATATCAATAACTGAAGTCAGCACATGCACCACATATCGTCTTAAAAATGCCAAAATGTCCTGCATTGGATTGTACTTTCATGAAGGCCAGCATGCTCAGGGTTTTGTTTTTACACTGACGATTCAATTGTATAGTATTGGCTTTCATTTGATTTCTGGTGGAGTTTTTAAAAACAGGTTTCACTTGTGTTGTGTAAGGGTATATTAAAGGATATTGGAGAGGGGGCAGCTGATAAGTCGCTTTCTATGAATACGGTGTTAGAAAATAATCCGGTAATGGAGCCTAAAGAAAAACACTGCTGAGGCATCATGTGGCATCATCTCACATCCATTTCTGCCTTTTGATTAGAATCAGGTCAAAATCATTTTGAGGGAGAATTTGTGATAACAACAAATGAAAAACATCAAATTTTTGTCCATTAAATGGAACTTGTGATTTACATCCCTCTTCTCCTTCACTGTTTTTATTGCATTTAGGAAATGAGAATAAGAAATGGAAAAATTAATAGGAATGGGTCAATAAAACCAACTAATCTCTAATATATAGAAAATCTGTCGCTTTGTGTTTTTCAGATATGAGATCCCACCAATTCCAGACACTTGGTCCCAGGCGATGTCCATAGCCAGGTGAGCCATTTTAGGTCCGACTCCCGGAAGACGAACCAGGCCTTCCACAGTGTTCGGGATATCTCCTCCAAACTCCTTCTGCAGCATGGCTGAAGTCAGCTTCAAATATTTCACCTTATTCTGAAGAAGAGATGGGAAGGTTCATTTTCCATTTTATTTTTAGTAGAAGAAGAGATGAAAAATCACGGGTGTTACCCTCCAGAAGCCGACGGGATAGATGAGCTTTCCAAGTTTGTCATCATCAGTAGCGAGGATGTTTTCCACCGTACATCCGTGGGCTCGGAGTCTCTGCATAGCTGCACCGGTCACCTGGTCCTTTGTCTGACTGGACAGCATGAGAGACACCAACACCTGGAAGCGTCTCACCTGAGAAAAGAGCAGAGGGATTTCTGGCTCTGTACTCTACACTGACTATCATAAGGAAACATGGCCTTCACCTACATGTGCAGGGGCTTCTGTGTCGTAGCACTTCTCTGCTCCCATGTTATCAACGGGTGCATCGCGACTACTTCTCATCTCACGAATAAATCCTAGATGTTTCTTCCACTCAGGAGGCTCCCAGTGCTCCGTCTTCACTGGTGAAACTCCATCACCTTCTTCATATTCCACTATTAGCTGTCTCCTCCTGCGTCCACGTGGATTGTGTGCTGGAGCCTCTGGCTCCGTTTTTATCTGCTCTGTGGCCTGCTTGAGGTTTTCAAGGCAACAACCTTAAGGAGAGGAAAAACATTAACTCTGCAATCAAAGAATTTTTTTTTAAAATGACATCACATCAGCACTGAGTTTGGTGAACTAACAGTAGCATTTTCAGTCCCATCATGTGGACATATAACATATGTACATCAGTAAATATTTCATATGACAATGTTAAAAAAGTGTTTTGCTCTATTTTTGTATGTTCTCAAGTAAATAAGCATATATAACTAAAAAGAAAAATCCTCAAAACCGACAATAACAAACATTTGTTGTCAGCAAGCCTGATTTCCCAAGAAAGAAAAAGATGTTTTAACTGGCTACCACATTTAATTAGATTAATCTAAAATTGGATTAATATCCAGTATTAATGAACAGTATTAGAGCTTTCCTGTAGCGGTGGGTGTGCCAGACAGCTTACATATGACAACATACAGATGTAAAGAGTAAAACCAAAACAATTAGAGGAACGTATTTAGCCTTTACGCATGCGTAAGTTAAAAGCGCGCTTATAATAAAACACAGGTGAATGCATGGATGTATTAAAAGAACATCCATGGGTGTATGTTGTGAGCTTTTAGTCTAATAAACATAACATACCGGTTGGTAAGGGGGCCGAGGAGGGTCCTTGCTCAGATATTCTCACCTCCTCCACCTCCACCTTCACCGCCACAGACGGAATCGTTTCTATATTCTTCCGTCTGCTGGTAAGTTTGGACCTGAGAGAGACTGCAGGTGTGCTGCCTGTAGTTTGTCTCCCATTCCGGGTGATAACAGAGCTGCTTTGCATGAAGTATGGAGAGCTCATTATCAGACTCCGGGCTGCATAACAGACCCTTGTGCCACAGCGGACGTGGAGAAACATTGAACTGGACTGAAGTTAGTTTCGCGTTCGTACTGTCTCCAGCGTTTCATAATGCGTACTCCACTGGTCCGGAGGAGTTTATTCTTTTATATAAAAAAAGAAAAGAAAATATATTATTAATACAAAAATATAATGCCAAATTTGTCAAGAGTAAAAAAAAAATCAATAAAAATCAATATAGGCCTACAGTTAAAAAAACCCCCCCCAAAAAAAACAAACAAACTGATTTATAAGTATGCTAAGACACTTCTGCATTTGAGGATATAAAAATATTCCTACGCACTTTAATGATGAACTTAGTCAAATATGCTCATGTGAGCTATCCAGGTTGATTAGAAAGCCGCTAACTTAGGATTATAAAGAACAGTTTAAACATATATAATACATAAAAATACTTTGTATTTGCAGCATTTCTGAAATGTAAGACTTTATGCAAAGGAAATATTTAAACAAGTTTATTTTATTACTATTGCCAAGGTTATCTAAGTTTATAACTTAAATTTTACAAGAATTTTACATTAGGTAGACACTAGACCCATCTCCCTGAAGATTGGCTCATAATATAATCCCTTTTACCTGCACGCTTGTGCTTCCTTTGCATCTGTTGTATTTTTTAGATGGCTTGCTTTAACGTTCACATAAATAAATAAAACGTCAAACACAGTTTACTGTCATTGAACCAGTGTCATAGCACAACAAAATTCTTCCAGTACAACCCCCCCAGATACAATCAGGTAGACTGAGGCAGCAGCTGTAGTTATCTGAATTTATAGTGGCCAAGAGTTAAAAAACCAAACAAAAAAATAAATAAAAATAAAAAAACCAAACAAATAAAAATAACTATGTAACAATCAGATAAAAATTCCACAACATAATCAAAAAGTACCACATACTGAAACACAAAGTGTCAGAAAACAAAAAGGTAACAAAATGCTATAAGACTAATAACGTAAATATAAATATAAACATAGAAATATATAGAATTTTAATATTTCTACACGTTTAATAAAACAATTTAAAAAACGGAGCAAGCCACTGTAACATTTTAAAAAAGAATTTCACTTTTTCCTGTTTTCCTATTTTGTACTTTCCCTCAATTTTTTTGGAACTATTTTGTGATATGAAGTTTTTTATTTTTTTTTATTTTTACATTTTATTTAATTCAAAATCCTGTTTTCTATAGTCTGTCTGTAGCATACTGAGATGACAGAAGTCTCGTTTTCTTTCGCAAAAGCTCCTCCTACAGGCAGCCTGACCACACTGCAGTTTATTCCAACAACGAGCGAACTTCACCAACGTGTGTGTGTGTGTGTGTGGAGAGAGCCGCTAGCTAAACTGCTGCAAACGCTTCCGTTTAAATTACTTGTTAAAAGTGTTTCGTAGCAAAACACTTTCCTCTACTGGATAAACTACAATCGTGGCTTAATCATATCGAGAGGTTGTGCTTAATCGAAACAGTGCAAACTTAGCGACTAATTTAGGGGGCTAGCTAACTTTTTGTTTCGCTTACCTTCCTAGAAACTCAATTTCCCATGAGCGACTGCGGCAAACGTGTTTTTATAGGAAGTGCCGCTGTCAGAGCATTAGTGTGTCATCCGGTTGGGGAGTGGAGGGGCTGAGAGAAAAGGCTCTGGGCAGTAAAGACATATGAATATCAATGCACAGACGAGGACTGCTTGTTGGCTGCATACCGGACGAAGCCGTGACTACATGAAACATACTCAACTCCTATAAGGTGAGAGGGGAGAAGGAGTGGTGGCAGAGAAGCGAGGCGGTGTTGTTTAGGCTGCCAGACCTTGATTACCACAGCAATGCTAGCCTGTGAGAGACACTATAAAGCTTATCTCGGGCTACAGCAACGCCATAATTAATTTGTGCTAGTAATTTATGTTTTTTTTATTATTTACAAATGTGATTGGGTCTGGTTGGAGCACACCTTGCATCAATGTGGTGGTGGTTGTTGTTGTTGGACTCAAACAGAACAGTCGTTGTCTGACTGGTCACCTCCCCTCCCCTCTGTCTCTGTCAAGTCCACATGACAGCAAATTCTTTAAACCTGCCCCCTGCGTTTACACGTTTACAGGCTGAAGCTCCAAACTGGACTCCAACTTTAAATGGACTCCTCTCCTATTAATGATACTATTTTTGTTCTCTTATTTTTCCTTTGTTTTTTTTTTTTTTTGTAAGTTCATATGTTACAAAAAATCCCAATTGTTACCAGATTTTCATTGATTTTATTAGGTATTTTACTCCTGTTGTTGAGTTTTAGAATCATTCAGGTCATACAAAACTACTCAATCAGATTTTAAATGTGTCCTTGCTTTAACACACCTGACTCCAATTAAATGGATCCAACAGCCTCTGAAGTTCTGCACTATTACTCATTAATTTAAGTCAGGTGTGTTGGGATATATCAAAACCTTCAGGACTGCAGACTTCATAGGGCTAATTTGTGCTGCCATATCATAGAGTGACAATGCAATAATTTTATAAATGAGCAAAATATATATTTGCCAATACTCTTAGTTTGATTTGATCCCTCATGACAGCAACAAACAAAAGCTTCAGAAAAGAGCATGAATGAGTGTAAAACTCTAAATGTGTGTAATTTTAAAGGCATCCATCAGACCAGGCGATGAATAAGCAACCGACGAAGGAGAGCCTGAAAGAGCGGGTAAAGGGCATGTTTGGGCTGGGACCACCTCGTCCGACGACCAAACAATGCGATTATCGGCCATCGGAGTTCATAATCACTTCAGAACTCCTCAAGGTGTGTACACACAGTGACATATACACACTCCCACTTTGTATACTGTTGTGATTTTTAGATCCATCTAAATTGTAAATGAAAATCCTCTTAACGTTACTCATCATGGTGTGTAGGGAATAGATTCATAAGTTCAGTCTAAAATTAAACATGGTTTGTCATTTTTCACTATCTTTCATCTTGTGATGGTCTTCCTCTTACTTTTCAGGAGCTCCACCCAGAATACGGCCTAAACAACAGGATCCGCATTATAAATCACATAAATGAATTGGCGAAAACAAAGAAGTTTGAAGAGGTTTGGGTTTGATATCTCTGCACTTTTTATTAGGGGTGCACTGATCGATGGGCTGGCCGATCTATTGGCCCTGACTTCCTTAATTTTGAGGGATCGGTAATCGGCCGATCAATATATGTGAGACCAATCTTATCCACCGATCATAACTGCCTTGCAAAAACGCAAAATATTGTTAAATTATTTTAGTAAGAGGCTAAAAACAGGTCTGAAATTCAACTTGTTGAGCTAGTTTTGTGTATAAAATTAAAATTAGACTAAAGGAACTGATATTTTTTTTATATGGAAAGCAATACTCAGAGCCTGTCATTTATATTTTTAGAAAACTATCTTGTGCAGTTAAAAAGTTTTCATTGTAGTATGGGTATTGTTTGATTTCCAATAAAACAAAATTGGTATATCGAAGATATAAGCTTTCAATTGTAAAGAAAAATCAGTATCTGCAAGAATTAGTATCGGCTGGTCAGATTTTTTTAAAGATCGGTGATGGGCCAGAAAACTACAATCGGTGCACCCCTAGTTTTTATTTTTCAGAACAGAAAATGTGGCGTCTTGTGTATTTATTAAAAGCATGTGCTGTCCAGCACGCGGTGGAGGCAGTATGGAAAGCTGTGGAAGATCTGATTAACCCGGAGCAGCCACCAGAGGCCAGGCATGCTGTTCTTCAACTTCTGAGATCCATCATACAGGGACAGGTATAAACCCACACATCACGCTGAATCACACAAGCAGAGTGTTTCTGTGATTTAATGAAGTCTTGTTGCACATTTGAAGGGTGAGCGGCTCGGTCCACTGAGAGCCTATTTTTTTAAAGTAATACGGGACTACCAGCCATGCAACGAGGACCTCTCAGACAGACTGGAGGTGTTCAAGGCCTTAACGGAGAATGGGAAGGACATTACATACCTGGAGGAGGACATTGGTAAAACACTGAGAATTGTATGACTTTGTTTATGAATGCGATAAAATGGCTTCATTACAAGAAGTGAGGCAGTGCTAAAATGTGGCCCAGTCTTATCATATAAACTGATTAGTTTCATCATGTGGTCACCATTCCCGTTGTAAGAGATAAACTTTGTTTGGACATTGCATAATACTGGAGTTTGTCACTTATTATTGCTTCTGCATTTTAGACACAGATATTATTCATTTGAACTCTAATCGTTTACACATAAAAAAAAAACCTTACCAAACAGTTATATAAACGTTTATTCCCTTAAAATTGGTATTTAATGTTAAATCTTAAGCATGATACTTTTGCAACAGTATGTGTATTTCTAATTTTGATGATAAAGCTGCTTTAGGGCTCCTCTTCATGCTGACAATTGACATTTTGTTTCCACTCTGTTCTTCATTCTGTCTCAGCACGCTTCGTCCTCCTGTGGATGGAAATAGGTCTAACGTCTGACTTTCTCCATGTCCTTGTTAATCTGGTTAAGTTTAACAGCTGCTATCTGGACCAAAATGTCTCCATCATGGTTCAGTAAGTTGTAGACACACACACACACACACACACACACATACATCCATCTATATCTCTATATATCTAGATGTCTATCAATCAACTATACTAGACGCTTTTATCCAAAGCGACCTGCAGCACACCAGTGATGCTAACACTGGAGGCAAGGAGGGTAAAATGCACATTGACATGGTAGTTGACTGGGGCCGAAGTGGGATTCGAACCGTGAACCTCATGGACCTGTTCTACCTCCTGAACTACTGCTGCTCTGTTTAGATGAATGGATGATGGATATATGCACACATGTATACCTTATATGTGGTATTTATCTGTGTGAACTCTCCATACATGAATTGCGTTCTCCAAACCTTGAGAAATGCACACTGTGCATCCAAGTTTGTTGTAGAACAATCACAACAAGAAAACTTCCTCCTCTGCTAATCATGAGTCTAAAATAGAAAGGGAATCAAATGGACTTTTCCTGTCCTGGATCCCTGCTCCATGTAGAGCTAATGGCGGCGAGAAGCGAGAGGAGCATTAAAAATGTGGATGCATAAGAACTTTTAGCTAAAAAGACCATCCATTCTTCCACCATCCTTACTTCCTTCCCCACTTATCAGGGGTTCGGTTAGAGCCACATTTGCCAGTTCCTCCGGGCCAAAATGTCTTTGGATCCCGTATTACCTGTAGATGCTCGTATTACCTAACCAGGAGGCATCCTAACCAGATGCCTGAGCCCGCTCATCTGGCTCCTTTGGATGCTCCGAGCTCCTCTTAAATGACTTGGATTCACCTCTCTCTAAGGGAGACCCCAGCCACCCTGCAGAGGAAACACATTTCGGCTGCTTTTATACGCGGTCTCGTTCTTTAGATCAATGGGTCATGAGCTGTTGGAACAGCATGTAAGTTATTTGTAACTATTTGGGTTAAAATGGAGATGACACAGTCCAAACGCAGGTTTTTTGAACAACTAATTTTTTGAATACTTCTGCCAACAACCAGGAGAAACATGGTGAATCCTTGTTCCCGCCTACATTACAAGCAGGAAGAAATTGAGCAATAGCAATATAGTGCATCAGATGTCTGTGCATGAGACTCTGAGAGTGGAAATGTGCATGAGAAAACATCAGTGTGGAGTGAAATGTTTAACATCATATCATAGCAGGTTTTATGAGTGTGACTGTATATAACATGTTTTCTTAATATTCAACCAAATAACTGATTGTGGTTTCTCTCACATGAAATCAGGTATTCTTATAAACTCTGCCTCATTCTCTGGTTTATGTCAACATGAGTCAGAAATGCTATTAACCTAAAGTTAGTCCAACATGCAGCTGCTCCAGTTGTTACTAAGACCAGGAAAGTGGATCATACAGTCCTCAGATCTTTACACTGGCTTCCTGTTTGTCAAATAATTGACTTCAACATCCTACTGCTAGTTTACAAAGCACTGAATGGTTTAGAGCCAAAATATATTCAGGAACTTCTGGTTTGTTAGGAACCAACCAGATCCCTCGGGTCATCAGGGTCAGGTCTACAGTACTTGCAGTTCTCAGAGTCGGAGCTAAAGCTGGAGAGGCAGCGTTCAGTTTTTATGCTCCTCATATTTGGAACATCCTCCCACAAAGCTGCAGGTCTGCTGAAACTCTGAGAAGTTTTAAATCAGGCCTTAAACATTTTTTTGTTTGCAGCCTTTTATGAAAACAAGTGAAATATCCTATTTTCTCTAAAGGTTTCTTCTGTTTATTTATTTATTTTTTAAAATTTCACTTACTCTAAAGTTTTAAAAAATGTTGTTACTCTTGTTCTTAATGCTTCTTCGGCGCACCACTATAATGCTTCCATTGTTTTATGTAAAGCACCTTGAATTGTCCTGGCCGTGAAATTTGCTGTGCAAATAAACTTGCCTTGCCTAACCGGCTCTGCTCTTTGCAGGAAAATCTGTCTGCTATGCAACAGAACAATTGCATCATCAGATATTGAGGTTTGTGTTTTTCTTTTATCTTTACAATTGCTGCTGCTGTTTTCTGTGTTTTCAATATTTTTATTATGTTTATTACAGACTTTTTAGCAGAGTCATCAGATCTCTGGTAAACGTGGCAAAGCGTCAACAATTGTTCTGTTTTACAATCAGGGGTTACATCACAAGTTATATTCAGGATTTGAAACATGCATAATGTGAAATAACCCAGTCTGGATCAGAATATGTTGGTACCTTGCTAATAAAGGTGTATTATGTGATAAGATTCATTTTGCTTGTTTTATTTATGCTGTGGTTAATAAGTTGTAGTTGTATATTTTGCTTGAATACACAGCTAAAATTAAGTAGCTGTCTTATTTAAGTTAGCAAATAATTAAGATTTTTCTCTTAGAGCATACCCTCCTTAATAGATCACACTTAATAGTTTCCTGACACATGGTTGTTTGTTGGGTCCAGGTGTCATTGCAGGTCTTGGATGCTGTTGTGTGCTACAACTGCCTCCCTTCAGAGTCACTCACGGTGTTCATAATAACACTCTGTCGAACTGTGAACGTCAAGGAGTTCTGTGAATCCTGCTGGAAGGTGAGAAAATAAAGACACAACCTTTGTTTGAAGGCTCTTCCCTCCAGGTGTTTGTAACGGCTTCCTTTGATCTTTTCTCCTGTGTTGCTGCGGCTCCAGCTGATGAGGAAGGTTCTGGGGACTCACCTTGGCCACAGTGCTATTTACACCATGTGCCGCATCATGGAGGAGAGGTATGAAGGTTTAATAAGTATATATTGGTATATTTTGCTAAAAAATGGGAGCTTTCCTGATTATCTGCATCTTTAATCAAAATCTTCTCCAGAGTGTACATGGAGGATGCACCGTTGCTGAGAGGAGCAGTGTTCTTTGTTGGGATGGCATTATGGGGAGCACACAGACTCCCGGCTCTCAAAAACACACCAACACTTGTTCTGCCATCTTTCTACAAGGTAACATGTACATAATTGCAGTTTTGCTGTGCATGTACAAACACAAAAGGTCCAGAGGCTATATTCTGATTTTTTTAAACTTTTATTATAAAGAACCATCTCAGAAATGTTCAGAAACTTCCTTAACTTCATTTTTGTGTTTGTTTGTCTCATTATAGTCTTTTATTCCTCTTATCTGTTTTATTGTTTAATCCTCCTTGATCTCTAATTTTATTTCAGTTTTATTACTCTTAGTTGTACAGCACTTGTGTCAAGATTTTTTGTTTTTAAACATGCTTGTAAATAAAATTGACTTGACTTTACTCCTGTGATGGACCACAGCACAGGTAGCGTTTAATCTTTAAAGTAGTTTCTTTGTTTCTTTTGGGCTGAGGTTCTGCTGCTCCATATGAAAGCAAGAGATTATTCCAGGGTACAGTTTAAACCTTTCAATACCTGAACATTGAAATTTAATGTTAGCGAGTCAAAAAACATAGAACTGTCAACCTCCTCCCTCAGTTTTCTGTAAATATTTGCTTGATGTTAATTCTGACTGAGCGATTCAGTTTGATTTGATTTAAAAGCAGGACAAACACACTCAGACAATGCAGCTAGTTGAGTACAGTTCCTTCCCTGAGCTTTGACCTGAATGTAAGAGATTAAGCTGGTACACAGTTGAAGGAAATGCCAGTAGCAGGAGAAAATAACTGGAAGGGATCACATGCCTCTCATTTGTTAAATTTAAAACGGGGGGAGTGTACAAAACACACAAATGAAACGAATCGACTGGAAAGAGCCCAACACTAACCAGCTGTTTTTATCCCTAAACATTGTCTGCCATACATTAGAAAATAAATTTATAGCTCTTTTAGGTTTATATTGGGACAACAGTAGAAGTCTCATCAAATTAAAGTAGTTTCACCTGTGGCTGTAAATGTTCTAGTTTTTCAGTCCCCTTTATGTTTGTAAAATGTGCTTAGATTCAACGCTGATATTTTACAAGGACGATAACAAATGGTTATTGATGGCTCTGATTGGTTTAATCAGTGGTTGTTTCCTTCTGTCTGACTCTTATAACTCAGGCCATGTCATGTGCCAACGAGGTGGTGTCGTATGAAATCGTCCTTTCCATCACCAGACTGATCAAGAAGTATGGCAAAGAGCTGCAGGTAGTCACATGGGACATCCTGCTGGGAATCATAGAGCGCCTGCTGCAGCAGATCCAGGTACATGTAAACATGATCTGCATCTGAGAGCACATGGAGAGTAAAAGGAAAAAAAAAAAAGAGTTCTGTCGTGTTATTTTAGACAATAGGCAGTGCGGAGCTGAAGGCCATCGTCTATGAGCTGCTGACCACAGTAGAAGAACTTTATGAGCAGAACGGTTACCATGGCTCCACAGAGAAGTTCTTCATTCTGGTGGAAAAATGTGCAGACAAGAGACCTGTAAGTGCTTTTAAATGTCAACATTTTCATATCTTTCTATGTTATTTTGCTTCTTTTTTTCATTCTAACATTGTGTTTGGCAGGATGCATCGGTGCTGACCCTCATCTCCTACAGGGCTCAGTCTATCCAACCTGCTAAGGATGGCTGGATTCAGAGCCTTCACCGCCTCATGGAGAAGTTCTTCCGGTAAGAATAACCCGCATGCACGTTATTTATTAGATTGATGGGCTGGTTGCAGTGTTCTACTTTAGGTCATTGATATTAGGACTCCCGTTTTTGCTGTAACTACATAATTTCTGTCCCTTTCTGTTATCTCGGTGTTACTCTGAAAGGAACGAGACTCGAAGTGTGATAAGGATCAAAGTGCTCCATATCCTGTCCTTCGTTCTCAGCACCAACAGACAGCTCTATGAGGTTACTGTGCGCACACACACTCATGCACACGCACCTGCATCCAGTCCAGGTACCTGATGAATAACAGGCCTTTGAAAAGATTCTTTATCATATCTCTTCTTAGGTTTTACATGGTTGTTTACCTGCAGAGCAATATTCCCGCATTCATTTTATTAAGACTTTACTACGAATAAGACTCTGTCAGGTCAAAAGTAATTTCTGTGACCTTGACCCAGATAGGGTAATATTGGGAGTTGCCAACAATTCATTAAAATGGCAATATGTGAAGTGTGTCAATCTTTTAATGTTCTGTCAGGATGTACAGTATACACATTAATCATGTGATTGGTGCGATTAGTGCATCCTAGTGGAGTAGCTTATTGTGAGCCGTTTTCGGCTCGTTTTATAAGAACAGAAGAGCTCATTGTGGGCTTATTTGGTTGTGTAGCTGGTCTCTGCTGCAAAATCTAGCAAAACTGTGTCCATTGGAGTTCAGCTTAGTGCAGGAAGTCATGTTACCTTTATTTATAAGCACATTTAAAAGCAGCAGATGTTGATCCAACTGCTGCACAAACTTTAAAAGAATTACATAAAATTATTAGAAAACTGAAAATAGAAAA
>JAVQJG010050762.1:0-18151 GCA_036024015.1 Craterocephalus amniculus | reverse complement strand
TGATACGAGGATTACATTGGGCGAGCAGTATGGAGAAACACTTCTATGGACCATTTTGGTTGAACATAACTATCCGGGAACAAAACCTCCCCATAACTCCAACCGCATGAAAAATATCTCAAATGTGTTCCAGAGTGTTAATCAGCATGAGGGTGAGTAGAAAATGAAGGCACATCGTTCTGAGGTTGAAGAATTCCTTTAACCTTCATTACAACAAATGCTGAGCTGCAACTAAACACTTTTGACAATATATGTAACAAATACAGGCACACCAACGTTACTTAAGAGTGATGAAATCTAGCTGTGTCTGCTCATAAACATTCAAAAGCTAACAACTGCTGCTGCTTGGTTAACATGGTATGGAGATAGTATAGTATAAAGTAAGGGACACATGATTTATAACTTGTATTTCCATATTTGTAACTTGTAATTATATTTTGTGACTTGTAATAATAATTTGTAACAGACAAGTACATCTGAAAATAACATAAAGAAGAACATAAATACAAATCCAAAATCACAAGCATGTTATGTATGCAAGTATGTTACAAATTATTACCACAAGTCATAAAACAATTACAAGTTACAAATAAGTAAATACAAGTTACAAATCTTGTGTTCCTATTTTTGGTCTGTAAAGCAACCTTTATGGCGAAAAACAAATAGTGTCAGCTGCACTTCTAAGGAATACTCTACCCACATAATGATGTGCCTTCACTTTATGCTCACCCTTATGCTGAGACACACAGACACAATTTTATCAGAATTAGCAGAATCTTGCCACATCTCTGGCAACATTTTGGATTCTATAAAAGTGCTCCCATGTGTTGCTCAGCATGAGGGTGGGTAGTAAATGAAGGAAAATCATTCTGCTGGTGGAGTATTCCTTTAATGCAATACATGAAAAAAGGGATAGTTTAGACATCTTAAATAACACCAAATCCAGTGTCATTGGAGGATATTGATGCAAGCATTGCATCCTCAAACTCCTCATAAGTTGAACACAGGCCTGGCAGTCGGATGGACTGGAAACAGGTCTGTGACCGGGGCAGATCTCGCTGCACGACCTCCACTTTGAGCGGACCTGTGGGCACTTCCCAACCAGTCCAGAACTTCAGGAGCCCCAGCAAGTTGTCTGAAGAGGCTTTATAGAAAAACAAAAACAAACATTCACAAATTCAGACTCCCATTAAAAAGGAAAAACATTCAGTTGTCAGTGTGGTCTAGTTATGAAAATGAATGAAAACTTCATTTTTTTTTTTTTAAATTGTAATTTGACAATATCAAATATCAGTATGATGGGTTTTCTGGATTGTAGCAATCCTTTGAGGCAATCACGGTTACGATTTTTTTTTCTTTATAAATCACTTTTGCACCTGTTGACAGTACTGTACCTTGCTTGAGTGTAGGAACACGTGTATATGTCCTTCTACGTTGTACGTAGGAGATAAACATCTCATGCAACACTTACATTTAAATAATTGTTTTTATTGTGTAATTTAAAAATATACTGTAAAGCAACCTTTATTTTTATGGGAGGTTAAAGCTAAACAAAGAAACTTTTTTTTAGCAAAATAAATGCTTTTCCAGATTCTTGTAGAGCCTAACAAAGTGTTTATAAGATGATTTGATGTTTCCTCCCCAATGCGTCTCTGGCCTGAAACTTACAACTCTGCCTGGCACCAACCCCGACGCAAATGTCGCTATAACACAAACTGTGTTACGGCACTCGTTCCTGACTCACAAAATTGGTTCTACACAGCTAGGCACAAACAGTTTGCCAGACCACAGTGAGTGAAGAACTGGTTCATGTAGTTGACGTCAGGGGTTGGAGGCAGGGTTACCTGGCCAACACAGGAGTGCTTCAAACCAACGACACGATAGATTAAAAATAACTTTACAACGTAGGAAATCTGTTTCGAACTCGAAGACTCCCACATAAAAGAAGGTAACATTTATTATCCCTGTGATCAGTTGTGCTGTCTGCTCCTGAATCACATAAGCAGCAGGGTAAACTCAACCTCATTGTGCTGGCATTGAGGACCACAACGAGCTTTGTAGGCCGCCCTGGTGCTCGGTAAAACACTACCCAAATAACATAAAATATTTATTCTTAACCATGATCCGCCTACACCAGAAACATAATCCGTACCACAAACAGCTGCTGCGGGAGACAGGACTGCTTTGAGCAGCTACAGAGGGAGATTACAGCTGCTGCTATCGATGTAGCAAAGTGGCATAAACAAGCTAGCAGAAGCTAAGAGAAATATTCATGGATCAGAATAGGAAAGAATCAGGAAGAGAAGACTTCTGTGCTGTGGTGGTGTAGGGGAAAGATGTACAAACTTTACAACAGTGAGCTCTCAAAGGACAACCAGAAGGGGAGCCCCGAGCTGGAGTTACCTAGTTCTGCTTTAAGAATCAATTTGAGGAGGAATGTATACATTTTCACCAGACAGTTTCACATAGTTTTTTTTTTCACCAACTCACTTGTCACAATGAACCTCCTGAAATACCCAGATATCCTGCACCTTGTGGGCAATGGGCATTCTTCATCGTCATCGCCGTCGTCGTTCTGACAGTTTGGCCAGATTATCTGGTGCATGAGGACCTAAACATTAAATGACAACTCATGTGAAAATAGTCAAACCCTGTATTTACGTTTTAGATTATGAATATAGACTTAAACTAGCGCTGGGCGATATATCAAATATACTTGTGATATCACGTCTAGTCCCCTGTGGGATATATAAAATGTCTATATTCGTCATATTCAAGTAGACTGTTGTCACGTAGTTTTTGGCTGCAGGCGGTGTTTTCTGACTTCTTGTCTTTCTGCACCGCTTTGCACAGACAGTTAAAACAAGCGCACCTAGTTACGTGCATCACGTGTGCCACATGCTAGCTTGCTGCGTTCCATGGGGAACTGGAGAATGACATCACGCCCGAGTTGAGAGCGTTCCTGTTCACAACTCGGAAAAATAATAAGGCAGTTTACACATTAAAATGCATTTCTTTAGGGGCAGTTGTTTTAAACCAGCAAAGCAACTAAACCCGACATCTAAACGTTGTTTCTAAGCAGCATCAGCTGTTCTACAAAATCCACAGAGAGGAAACGTCGGTTTCTAAACAATTAAGTGCTGCTGAGATGAGCCGCACTGCTGTCTGTTGGAAAATCTGAGTTCCGAGTTCAAATGGAACGCAGCATACCTCACGCGTGCAACGTGTAGCAGCTTTTCTGGCAGAGAGCTCCCGAAGCGGTAGCAGTGCAAGTTAGATAAAAAGGGAGGGGGACAGTGCCATAGCGAAGAACGGGCTGAAAGTCTGTGGATTATTTTACATTTTTTTAGTGTTTAGGGCTGCATGGTGGCATGGTGGTTAGCACTGCAGCCTCACAGCAAAATGGTCACTGCTGCAAGACCCAGGCAGAGTCGGAGCCAGAATGGGCTGCTGGTTCGGGCTGGGAGGGGTTTGAAGCAGCGGTATGATATTTCTGATGTGATTGTGCGCACCAAAGCATTGACTCAAGGCTAATGTCAAAAGGTCAAATCATCCAGCCCTAACTTCAACGTTTGAAACTATCTCAGTGATGGCACAATAAGGGATGCATTGAGCACAGGTTCAATTTTTACAAACATGCACACAACATGGCAGAGCACTGCTTGAGGTTGACAAGGAGTGTGGATGTACATCTTACCAGCAAGGCAAAAACACTGCTTTACACTGACAAAATCTGCAATGCAATCTTGTTCTGTGCAGCGCTGTACAGGGTTGGTCTGACAAGCTAATGGAGCCTTTTAACATCAACTGCAGCCAAAGAGGTGATCCCCAAACAGTATAGTAATACTTGGAGTTTTATGCACAAATGAATTCTAACCGTGAGTGTTGGCTGGTGAAGTAAATATGTCTTTAAATTCAATTAAGTTTCAATATATTCTGAAAAGTTAAAATTAATAGATTCTGAGATCTACCTTTTTTGGTCATTGATCAAATCCCAATATTTGATGATTCAGTATCTGCTGATACTCATCTGTTACCAATACAGAGAACGGATGACAAGCAGTGGTATTATCCACCCACTGTCCCACGAATACAGACTGTTGCCCTCCGGGTCCCAGTATGCTATATCACCATGCCGGGCAAATACACTTATCCCGGCTTCCATATTTTTTGAATGTGTTTGTTACTTGCAAGCTGCACAAAAAATTGCCCCTCAAAAAAGGGGCTAATAAAGTTTTCTTACTCTGACTCTTTAGAAACAAATGTATGATGTAGACCCCTTTTTAATGGTCTATGGTCATTTTTTATAATGTTTGGTCATTTTTGTCAAGACCTGATCATAGAGGTCGAATCGGTGCATCCCTATGAAATACCTTGCATATACCCAAGACTGCACTGAATTCAGGTCATTGAAATCCCTCCCAAAAACCCACCTTTTAAGATCCACTCTTGATGTTATAAATGCTTCTATTGTGTAAGTTCTGGGCCAACTCATGACCCAGTTTTGACATTTACCTCAGGGCTGCAGATGAACTGGTCTTCCCGGGGAAACATAATATCAACAATATCCTTCCTGTTAACCAGAACTTCCCACACTCCAGTCTCCTTTAGACCTTTCCTCATCTGCTTGATTTGCATTGTGGTTCGGCCCAACACCTGTGGAAAAAACACGTACACACATTTAATACATGTAAGATGAACGGCTAGCATGCCATAACCATGAGGGCACAGTTTTATTTTATTTTGTGTAAAGTGTAGGGAGCTATAACAATACTCCAGGATGCTGGCCAATGTTGTTGAACATACGCATTGGGGTGCATTTGGCCACAGTTGGCTTGCCTAAACATTACATTGTCTTAATGGTCTTAATTTCCTCGCTAAAAGAGCATAATACGTTTAATTTTTGGAACGGTTTCTAATTTTTAATACATACATCTGACAACTGTAAAAGCTATGTGACCCATGCTTGACATCACCATGGCAATGGAAATGAAAACTACCAAAGAATAGGTTTTAACATTTATCTACATCTATAAGTCTTCATATCTATATCTTTCACATTTATGAACAACCAAAACCTGTGAAATAAAACAAAAATTGGCGTTTATTATAGTCATTTGATATCATGAAAACGTCATGAGTGGCAACTATGGCAAGACTTTATGACTGGGCAGACTTTAAAGACACATGATTAGGTTGTATGTAGTGACATACTGATTTTGAACCACTTCAGGTAACAAAAGTGTGAAATGGAAAGGTTTCCTTGGGTAAGATTTCATGTAGCATTGTATTAGCTGAACTTAAAAGAATTGTTTGTGTACACTGCATGACCTCAAAAATTTACCTCCATGATTGAGTGTCGTCAACATATCATTTCCAAGATTTTTTATTCATTAATTCTAGATAAGGGCCCCTAAATCTCACAACAAGGTGACTTTTATATAGATTTGTAGTCAACCTGTTCTGCCCATTCCCAACTGGTTCCGTTTGGAAACTTTGGGCTCTTCAGAATTGAAAATGCTCAGTGCTTTAATCATCTGGTATTTCATCATTACCGCATGCTGCAGCAGTCTTTGGAATAAGTACAGACGATTGTCAGCTGTGACTTTAGGAAGATCCCACATTTCAGTGAGAGTTGTAACAGCGCTCTTCTGCTCCTGCGTCAACTCATCTTCTCCATTCAGCTTTGAGGAATAAAAAAACATACATTGAGTCATTTGAGTCAAAACAATTTATCTGCTTCAAAAGTTGTAACCATGTAATAATGGATAAGTGTATTATCCAGCATTTGGAAAAGTGAGTACACCTTTTTGATGTCAGGAATTACTTTGTTTTAAGTTAAAATTAATCTTGAATGTAGCTTCAACCATATTTTCTAAGATAAGTAACAAATGATTATATCACACCATGAACTCGACACTGTTCAAACAAAAACATTTTATGGGGAAAAAACTGAAATAGGGGATTACGCATGTTATCCTTCCTTTGACTGTTACACTAAAAATTGTACTTACTGCTTCAATTGCAGCTCTTTGTTCAAGGTCAGGGCAGTCCTCCAACGTAATGGTGCAGGTTTCAGCTACGCCGCCTGTAGTTCAGAATACAATAATGTAATTCAACAATCTGCATTAAATAAAAAACACCATGATGAATTATAAATGGGGCTGGAATGACACGTCGATGTAATAGATTACATAGGCCTGTCGCGATAATCATAAGTCAATTAATTGAAGGATGGGGAAAAATGAGCACGATAAGTTTATGGCCGCAATAATTTTCTCTTTCCCTCCCTCTTTACACAATCTCATAGCTGACAGCCACCTTGTTGTGTCACAACACCCTCCCACCAGCAGATGGCGTCTGTCATCACAACAACTGTAGAGTGTAGCCATTGAGTGTTGCACGAGCCCTCAGCTCTGAGCTAATGAGAGGCAGCAGTGCTTTCTCCCCATATAAGATGAGTTTGTGCGTCGTCTCCACGTGGCGGGACCCGCAAAGGCAACGCAGACCCTCTGTGTTTTATACTCCAGCGTAGGGAAACGGGCCGGGTCGCAGTGTCTTTTTCGTATCTGCAGCCAGCTCTAGGCTGGTATCGCTCAATAAACTCCACCAGGCAGAGTTTTTTCAGTGCTTCAACATAAGAATTTGCAATCTATTGATTCCATGCAGTGATTGGTCTTTAAGAGCAGCTGTTAGATGAGCTTCGCAGTCCCATCATTTTCCACACAAGTCATTTTGTGCCACAAATCACCAACACAGCTGCCAGGATCAGTAAACTGTCAACAGATCTGGAAAAGTGCAGTTTTATTTTACTTTTACCCGCGATTTAAAAGCAGTTAGATATCCGGAAACTAGAATCACTACTTGACCAATCACCAGGGAGAACTTCCGCGTCTCTGCAGCCTCAAGTCTGGAAGAGGTGCACGTCAAGCTTTGACTTACTTATTGTTTTTGATTGTGTTTGGCTTTTGTTCATTAACAATGAGACTGAGAGCCCATTCTATTTATCATTTTACTTGGTTGTAAAATGTCTTCCTGATCCAATGGAAAAAGTTTAATAAAAAAAAAAAAAAGTTAATTGATCTTTGAAATGATGCACTAGCATTACTATAGTTAGTTAACATTTCGTTAGCTGAAAATGGTTTTCAGATGTCAGATAGCACTGGAGACTTAAACCCAATGTGTGTTTGTTTTTGGCTTAACACTTTAAAGTCGGAAAAAGATAAACGTGCGTAACAGCCTGTGCACGCTCCGCACAGAGCAAATGTTATAAAAAGTTAAAGAAAATTAGATCCGACCAAAATAAATTGATTAATTAAATAAATCCTGTTATAGAACGGGCTGTATTCTACTGCACTTGTTTCCATCTGACTGCGCTCCTCGTTTTCTTTGCTTCTTGTTTTGTTCAAATACAAGTGGAACGTCGAAAATATCCTCTCAGATGGTGTGGAGGTGGAGGGGATGTGCAGGATACCACGACTACATTTCATGCACACTTAGTTCGTATGGAACAGCACTCTGACCCCGAATGTATCCGGGCATCTCCATCAGTCTTTGAGGCGGCTGAGCCGCTCCACAGCTTTGCGCACTGCGCAAAAGCTGCAGATGCAGCGGGGTTGCAGCGTGTTTGTCCAGTTCAGCACATAAGGGCGGCTCTCATGGATCTAATTTGGTATCAGCCAATCATTGTGGCCCAGTAAATTATAAGTTGCATGGTGCCATTCCTACCTGAGAGGAGATGTACTATAGCTGGACTGAGCCCTGCCAGACCTGGGCCCCCATGAAGGAAGGAGTGACCCACCATCCTTCCTGCCATGATGAATAAGTCGCTGTCTAGTAGCTGCTGAGACGCACAGGGGATCTTATGATTACTCTGACCCTCAAAGAGTAGTGTGACTGCACCGTTTCCTGTATGAGGTACAAAGAAGCAAGTCTATTAAATCTATGACTGCTAAGTATGTATGCATAAGTATGACTGCTTACCAAATTATGAAAATCAGCTGTAAGCAATAACCATACCATAATTTATATTGATGCCATTCTTCAACATCTCCATTGACATACTTATGAAGTGCCTGTTCACACCATCTCCAGTTGCTGGATCTCCTAAGGAAAAAAAATAAAGTCAAATTGTCAATGTAATTTTAATTGACACCCACACACGTTAAAACACAACAAAATAAAGTAGAAAATTGCCGTTACTGCAAAACAGCGAGTTGTGAATGTTGAAGATGAACTGTTGAGCAGTTCAGTGTGCAGCGGTCCAAAGCCTTCTGTTTTAGGTGGTTAGACAAAGACCTAATAGTAATGTCAGCGGTGTAGCAGTATTTACCACTGGATTCTCCCACCTGCAAGACTGCATCTGAACTTAAATGGCTTCAGTTTGCTGCATTCATTCATGTTTTACTAAGAGCTTTACCTGAGCCAGGCCTTATCACAATGCAAATCATATCACAGCCAAATATTTTTATAATATAGTGGTATCGGTAATTGGTATCGGCCGATACCATTAGCACAAGTATCAGAATCTGTATCGGGAGGAAAAAAAAATGGTAATGGAACATCTCTAAACTCAATAGTTCTCAATAAGCACTACTGAGATGGGGTAGATTTTATTTGGCAAATCCAGAGTGAAACACTTCTTAGAAGACCAACGTCTTTTGGAGTGCAAGGGTCATAGAAACGAAAGACTATTTGGTGGAACCAGCTACATACTCCAGAGTTGTGTGCTGGAGCAACAGTAACACATCAGCTATGGACAGCAAAAACCCTGGACAGACTGATCAAGCACAACACACTGGGACACCCCCTGGGTAAAGTTAAAATGGTGGATAATAGGTCAAGCTTTCAACCTGGTTAGAGAGCATCTCCCATCCTCTCCATAAATGTTTTTCAGTCCTGCAAAATCCCTACAATAAACAGGTTACTACCCTCAACTTACCCTCTAAAACACAATGAAGTGGGCTGGCCCACTTCTCCCTTGAGTTTTTATAAAAGCGTATAATCGCCATTTCACGCTCCATGGGGTCTTGATGGATGTCCATACAGAAGCGTAGTGGTTTCTCTGTTGCTTGGGCAGAGGTGATGGTCATTCTGAAGGCTTCAGCAGCCTTTCCAGGGTCAGCAATTGCCTTCCATTCTGACCAGATTAAAAGAGAAATTTTTTACATTTTTACAATAAATTCCTCATGAGTGAAGAGCAACATGGAACCATAGGAAAATAAAAACAGCAACAGACTCAGCATTAACAGGAAATCGCCAGTATTTTGGTAAAAAAGTTTGTACTATATCTTCTCACAATCATGCACACAAGTCCTTAAGAACGGGCTGTATGCACAGCTCCACAACTTCGTTAATTTAAGCCTGATAATTTTTTTCCTGTCATGAAAAAGGAACTATACCAAATTCTAAATTTACTCTCTCCAAGAAAACGGTTTTATACTAGGGGTGGGAATCTTGCAGCAACTCACGATTCGATACAGATTCTCGATTCAAACTGATTTTTAATTTATATTCAGTCCTCTTTTGGTAAGAAAACAAACATACTGATTAACTCCATTGCTCTACAAACCAGAAACAGCTTTGAGGAATTGTTTTATTAGTTTTAAGAAAACTGATAATTTTTCATCAAAAAAAAAAAAAAAGGTTTAAACTCAGCCAACATGGAAAAGTTTAACATGGCTTTGTCACATAGCAGAAGCTTTGAAATTAGTCAAGCTAATAATTTTTAGCCTTTAAAAAAAAAAAAAAAAAAAAAAAGATTTTTGTAAATTTTGAATCCATTCTGAATCTTGAAAAAGAATCTCGATTCCGATTAAAATCGATTTTTTTCACAACCCTATTTTATACATTGTATATTATGTTTTAAAAGTGTTTACTCCATAAAAATAAATCTCATTGATCAAACATATGTACAAAAGTCCAGGATCCTTTTCAGATGGCGAAGCCGCTAATGGCGTGACACTCTCTGCCAATGGGGTTAACTCTAGAGTTCTCGCAGTAATTTACAATCAGCTAGTAAGAACATTCCCTAACGAGGGGCGTTCAGGGGCGGAGCTTTCATGTGTGTCTGGCCTCTGTAAATGGCCAGACACACCTGGATTAATCTGTTACTGCAGTAATGAAAGACAGGAAACAAAGGAGCTGGCTTAAAGCAGATCAATACAACTGTGGGTATGTTCACCATGCAGTACGCACCACAAAGCTGTAGGGTGAGCTTCATATAGCGAAAATATTCGACAAACGAAGAAGAATGTTGTAAACAAGGGGCAAAACGGTTGTTTTGAACAGGCGACGGTGAGTCACCATGGCTTCAAAGGCATGTAGTCAAAGCAAAAAAAACGAATCGCAGATGAAACATGCATTTTTGTCCAAACGGATGTATGACCTGTAGTCTCATGTATTTAGAGACTTCCAAACAAAAACAAATGCGAGCGTCAATGGGCAAAACTGCAAGCGCCGTTTTGGGTATCAGGAGAACCGATAGGAGGTAATGTCCGTTTTTTCATCTGAACAGGTCAGTCAAGCAAAGGAATTACTTTCAAGCAGCTTTATGACTGATTATCTTGCATAGAGCCGCTTTAAGTTAAGGAGGTAGGGTAGATGTGCATGAAGCCCATTGACAATAAGACTACTGCTGTAAAGGTCCAAAAAAGTTGAATTACCGTGTAAATGTAAGACTTATTGTTCCATCATTATAATTATTATTAATATCAAGTGTTTGTTGTAAGAAAGATTCCTGTTTAATTTGTATGCATGTTCAAAATAAATAAAATCATTCGGTATGGATCACAAAAAAAAAAAAAGAAACAAGGTAATTTCAATAGAAATAAAGCTTTCCTATTAAAAGCTATTGCTTATGTAAAACAATACCTTGTTCTTCAGTAACATGCAGAGCTGATGTACCAACTCTGTCAGTCCTCATAGTGGGAAAAGAGAACCCGGAACTTCCTTCCAAGGGATTCTCATCAACCAGTGAGGGCCCAGGGTCTGATAACATTCTAGAAACATAAAATAAACCCCCGGAGATTAGATCAGATTATTTTTTTCTCTCTTCTAATATTTTCCTGAACCTCATACTTGTTTAATCACCGTCAAGGGCAAACCTTAACATCTATTAAAATGAACTGCTGAGATGCAGTGAAAAATCTGATCTGGAGCACCTCTGATCTTTAGGCTGGTGCCCATATAATAAAATAAAGGCTGGCGCACCAGTGCAACAAAAATCATTTTGGAACCCTAACATTGCACTGTGTGAATGACACAGTTTAGCAACTATGATAACTACAGTGTGCAGACAAAAAGTGAAATAAGATTAACAACTTATAGAAATCTAAAAACAGCAAAAAGCTATGAAACTTCTTTAAATCTTGCTTTGTTTTAAGAATCCTGTGTGTCATACCCATCACCACAAGTGCTTGCATGAAAGGAGATGGTTTCATGGTCAAAGTTCATTCCACAAATTGGACATTGTTCCTAATGGAAAGGGAGAGACAGGCACACAAGTGTCACTATATTGTAGAACAGTTCACAAAACATATGCTATCAAGTGACATCGCTAGTTTATGTATGTGTATAAAGTTTTGGTGGTCTTGACAGGCTGTTGCCATTGATAATCTGCGATATGGTGTGTCCTATGACTCTTGACTTCCCACGTAACTGCACTCTGTGTGAACATCATATTAAATGACCAATTGATGTAATTTTTGCGTCAGGTTGCCATGACCAGAGAAAGATCAAAAAATCCAATCATTAATGGAATTTTTTTTAAGTTTCTTAAAATACATACATACTATGTTACATGAATTAATGGATTGAGTAACACAAATATTTAATTCCATTTATTAAAATGAAGGTCTCAAATAAGTGAAATAATATTAATAGATCATATTAGATACTCTAAAAAGGTAATGAAATACAAGCAAAGATTAATTACCATTGGACCCTTTTCGGGCTGTTGAGCTGAAACGGTTTCACTGACAACAAACACATCTGGCTCATCATTCTCCTAGGAGGCAAGTTAAAATAAGAAAAGAAATTGTTAGTTGCAGTGACCACTTGAGCTGGCATTGTACGATAGAACTCTTACGTCTGTCCCCCCCAATCAAGTTTTAGCTTCAAGGAGCTATACCAGATATCACGTCCAGCTAGTTTGGTTTGCGATAGCGGCTAGTTTACCTCTGACGTGACACTCTATTTCTGGCAATGGGGTTACCTTTCGTCACGTCCAGATTACGATCAGCCAGTAAGAGCATTCCCCTAGGGATCTGGAAGTTAGGAAAATTAACCCCTTCGGTTGAGAAAGAGCGTCATGCCAAAGCTAAAAACTAGCTTCTATAGCTAGCAAAACTAGTTGGACGTGTAATTGGGTATAGCTCCTTTAACACTGATGTACGTAAATGAAACATTATGTGGAAATCTTTAAACTCAAACTTGACCCACTAAAATTTTTTTAAAAAGGCTATATGAGGTCCTAACACAATGGCACTCACATTTTCCTCCACAGTAATGCATGTCTTGATGTGCATGGGAAGGAACTGCACAGGCATTGTCATGCCACATGTCTTGCAGTTTGACTTTGGCATATTCTCAAATTCTGGAGAATCAACAGGTAGTGGACTGCAGCTCAATTCTTCTTGAAGGGGAATGATATACAGTACATTTCTGCCATTGACAGATACCGTCTTCAGAAGGTGAGCGTTATAACCTTCTGTGTCTGTTGCAACTGCAGAAAGCTTACGTTGCCCACCTCCTCCTTAGTGCAAAAAAGACAAAGTTTAAAAAAAAAAAAACAAACCCAAAATTTATAAATTTGAAAATTTTACAACATTTAAAGTCACAACCTGATGCTTTGTATAAAAGCCAGCCACCAGATAGCGATTTAATCTTGGGATAATGCTCCTCCAATGCCTTCTGAATCTAATATAGAAAACAAAGGATTTTTTTTAACACAAAGCCTGCTGCATCAACATTTTTACAAATCCACTTCTTCAGTTGTAACTCCTATCATCTGCTTGTCGTGTCAGTAATATAATAGTCAAATAGCAGCTATACTCATCTCTCAACCTCTTAATGCCAATTTTGTATTACAGAAATATCACAAATATTAAAAAAAGTTCTAACAACAGAAATATAAATGTTAAGTGCACACAGTTCATAAGGGAGTTGCTATAGAAAACGAAATTTCAGACTGAAAATAAAAATTTCAACACATATGGTACTCCATCATCCCATGTACAAAGTATTTTCTGCTTCACTACTGAATAGAAGAAATACATGGGGACATGTATATGGGGAGAAAATAAACTTCAGAGCTATATTTTTCACAACAATGATCAGCATGTCTTTGCATGACATTGAACCACATGCCATCCAAGAAGAAAGTTGGCATCAATTAGAACTCACCTCAGAGTGGCAGGCATTTTCTGGTAAAGCAACTGTCCTCCTACCCAACCCTGCTTGGAGAAAATCTATGTCCAAGGAAGATTTCGGTGTTCGGTCTGTAGGACCAGGAAGGAGAAAAAACTGCAGCCTAACAGATCTGATAGCCACTGGCAAAATATTCTTTCCAACTCCAGAAGTATGTTTCTTTCCACGGATGGATTCTCTTCGGAAGAAACCAGGAAAGGCCCTAAGAGATGGAAAACAGACAAAATAAAACTAAAACCACACAGATGTACAAATATCAAGATAAATTGACAGCACATGCATGAAATCCATTTACCTTTGCATCTCACTCTGCATTGCTGTCCTTGGGGCAGTGTGAACCACAGTTGCTGGCGAGGGCTCATGTCGCACTAAACTTTGCATGGATGTTGTAATGTCACTCTGAACTGTCCTCCCCTCAGGTAAGGAGGCAGCAGGTGAGGAGACAGTGGGGTCTGGCAAGTGACGTCCTCTTGAAATTAAAGATACCAGTGATCGAGCCACATTAACAATATCCTGGTAATCCTGGCACCAGGAAAAAGATAAATACTTATATAGCAACAGGACAAAAATACCTGAAAAAAAAACCCACATGAACTTGTGTATGATTTACTAAATACATAAAAGCACTTCAATCACATTTCTCACTAGTATGACTACCAGTATTGGTTAAATTACTATTAAAAAATAAATAAAAAAATTAAAGTAGTTCTTCTCTCTAATCGTGACTGCACCAGTGACAAGAGTAACAGATTTTTTAAGTGACCAAATACTGGGGAAAGTGATGAGGCGTTTATTATTCAAAAGAAGAAAGTTCATGTGTTATCTTTATGTAATCTTACAATTCGTCTTGTGTAAATGTAAAGTTCTTCATAATGGCAATGAATATTCTATGAAATTTTATGAAAGGCTTAATCTATTCATCGGGAGGAAAATGAATACAAGATCATAGTCAATCACAACCCAATGACAGTCGGCATTTAATCATCTCCCCAATTGCGGATTTTAAGGTGATTGCAACCGCTTCTAATCTTCATGAAGAAAACGTTTCTCTTATCATAAGGACAATTCTTAAAAACTGGACTTTGGTATCGGAAGAACCCTTATCTTATCAATTCATTTGCCTTGTCTGAACTAGTCATTGTTGCTTTGTGTGCCCGTGTTTACGGCGGCTGCGCACACACGGTTCTATCGTAACATTTTTCTCAGCAATTAATCTAATTGTTTCTCCCCTTAGCCCTTAGTCGAGATGTGATATATTAATTATTGGCGTGTATTTAACAAAGACATACTATATCGAAAATGGAATTTAATTTAAATAATTAAATGTAAAACAGATGTCTTAAACATTTAACTCCATCACAGGACTTCTTCATTTTAGCTAGTTAGCCTATGCTAGCATACAGACGGTGACGTTTTACCTTTACATATGTTTGTCACTCGATATTTTCATACTTTAACTCAAAGGGGCTCGACGTAATACAGTTATTATTAATGGACAGATAAGTCAAACTTGACAGAAATTATTATATTTTTAAAAGGAAATGTTGAAATGACCACACCTCGTGTTTTTCGGCCATCTTGGCTGGTAGACAAGCGGCAAAACAACCGGTAATGCGAGATCTCGCGAGCAATCTGCACCGTTAGTACTTAGGTGTCCCCGTATCTCAGTTTAAAAAAACACTCTTTTACTTTTTTTTTTTTTTCCTAAACACAAAATACATCAATTATCAATTATAATCAACGTAAAAGAACTTAACTGACAATTAAAAGAGCCACTCAAAATATACAAACCTGAATGGACAACTCTGACACCTCATGAACTTCAGCGAGCTCCTTTGTGCCCTACACAGGACAAGCTGATTAATCCCGGTGTGTCTGACTTCAGCAAATGGTCAGACACACCAGGATTAATCAGAAACAAAGGAGCTGCCTGAAGTTCAGGAAGTACTGGAGCGTGCATATGGCAGGGTGCTCTTTTTAAATCTGATAATGACATGAGTTGATATTGTATTCACAGCAAAACATACACGACATTGTTTTTATTTTTTTTATATAATTTGCACAAAAAATCAGGGTAGACACTATGTAGGCTACTGTCAGAAAGACCTTTCAGTGATGGTGGGGTACATAACTGGACAAGGACAAGAGTTGGGGTGCTGAACTGGCCTGCATGCAGTGCAGACCTTCACCAACAGAAAACCTTTGAATAGATACACTCATAATCTTGATGCTCCTACATCTTCAAAATGTTCTGAAAAGGAGATGCTACACAATGGTAAATATTTTAAAACACAATATTTAGGAAAAAAAGTTTTCATTTGGAAATTGGTCAATCTTAACAGAAATGGAAGGTAAAGCAAAATATGAAATAGCTTAATTACAAATTATTCTCAAAAGAAGGCAGAAGTCTCTATCATAATAAAATTCCCATGCAGATTTGATGCATATACAGAAGGCTAAGCATGATTCTTAAAAAAAAGTTTTTTACCTAGTCCTACTTATTTTAAAATTGATGACTGTCTGAAATCTCCAGGTTGTTACTTTTGTTTGCATAACAACTGTTTTCTGCTACTTCTCTGTGCTTAAAAGTAGAAATTATTCCACTGTGGAAACCATTGAACAACTTGTTCATCCTGCTATTAAATCTAATGTGACCTGCTATCTCAAACTTGTTTGACAGTTTGAATACCACAAGTAACATACACTGACATTTTTGGGACAGAACCATATTATAAATTATCTGAGTTTATATAGGCTATTCAATTCATATCATATATTAATTGATTCAATTGATGATATTGAATCGAATACATATTCTTGCTATGCGTCTAATGAACCGAAGTCTGAACAGTCATGACGGATTCCATGCGACCTCCTCTGTCCAAGACGGACATCCTTCTGTGCCAGAGGAGACAGTGCACGGAATGTAATAGACTGAATAACCTTTTTTTTTATTGTTGTTGTTTTTGTTGTTGTCAGACAAACCTGAAATTGATTTTACCTTGCTGACAGTTTCGACCGGACGGCAACCTTTTTTAGCTGTCATGACTTTCTTGTGTGCTGTTTCTATGAAAATCCTGATGTGACACATCAACATATATTGTTGCGGCAAAACGATTAACTTTATATGAGGGCCGCTGTGCGCTAAACTCGGGGTTGGTGTTATTTGCCAGACGCGCGTTCCAATGATGTTACGAAGAATTCTGTGTTACCAACGATGCTTTATTCCTGTATGTTCATATCAACTGGTCCGCCTTAAGTTCAAAGATAAGCCATAACATATACTATACATGCACGGGATGCGCTATGCATGATCATTATTACGCGGTCAACAAAATATATGACACCACCACCTTCCTCACCCATTCCAAACTCGAACCAAACAATCAATGAGGTGCGGTTCACCTTAGGTTCACCTATACACTCGTGACACACACACACACACGCACGCACGCACGCACACACACACACACACACACACACACACACACACACACACACACACACACACACACAAGGAGTCATGTAGGTTTTATTCAGCATCATGAGAAAAGAGACAAACACCAGAATTGTGCTATTTCTTTCAATCGATAATTCTTTGTTTGAGGAAAAGAAGAAAATATAACTCTCTAGAGGAGGTCTTTACTCCGCACCGGGTCGCGGTGTCTCTTCCGGCTCTACAGGCAGCGGCAGGCTGGTTCCGGCCCATAAACTCCACAAGGCAGAGTTTTTTTTTTTTTCAATGTTTCAAAGTACAAATTACAATATGTTGATTACATGCAGTGATCAGTCTTTCTGGGCTGTGGTTAGATGAACTTAACAGTCTAATAATTTTCCACGTGAGTCATTACTCGCGTCTCCGTGGATTTTGTGCCACAAATCACCAGCGTGGCAGCAGGATCAGTGATGTAAACTGTTGTCAGATCTGGAAAAGTGCAGTTTTATTTCACTTTTATCCGCAGTTTAAAAGGTAGTCCGATATCCGGAAACTAGTAAAAACCAGCCTTGCGGAGGCCACGGTGGCTACGCCGTAACACCCCTGACGCGGACGACGCGCGATTAGAAATAGATGCATATACGTATATTCTTTATTATACTTGCTTTGCATGTACTGTATCGGTTTTGTTAATGTTTTTTTCATCTTAGAAGATATTGAGGACCCCCTTGAAATTGAGATGGTGCATCTCAAGGGCTTTATCCTACTGAATAAACAAACAAAAACAAACAAGCAGCAGGCGGTGACTTGTCATTATTACAGCAATGGGCAAAGCACAAACCTCTTATCATGTCAAAGCCTCGTGTCCAACTGTGTGTTGGAATTGATCCAGTGCTATTTGTTAGTTTAAAAATAAAACAATTTGTGAGATCAGGTGCCGTATTTGCATGGGGTCTTATTTAACCTTTAGGACTCCTAAATAGCATTAGAAAGTTCATGAGAGCTTCCCTTTAAAACCTGGGCCTATTCGGAAGCTGCTGAAAGTAAAGTCAACTGGAGGGTTGCTATGTTTCCTTGCGCCAAGAATGGCCCTTTTGGGTGTTTGGTTGTTCAATGTCTCAGTAAATTCATGACAGAGATGCTGCAGGTGCTCTGCTGGATCCAATGATAGATATTACATATATTCCAATTTAATCTTTTTCTCCTGATACCAAATCCCATATTTGTGCTGTGGGTATCGGCCAATACAGATATGTTAAATATTATATATTATACCTGCATGATTTT
>JAVQJG010050752.1:0-19300 GCA_036024015.1 Craterocephalus amniculus | reverse complement strand
TATATATGAATGAATTATTCAAAGATCTCCAAAATTATTCAGAACCACTAAGAAAAATTCTTAATAGTAACTCAGATAACTGTAGGCTCAAAGTATTAATAAAGCTGTTTGCTAAATTTAAAATTTAACTCTCACGAGATCAATAAATCAGAAAATACATCTGGATATTGGTATCTGGGGGTGACCAGTACTTTATATTTACTTGCCTATATTTAGGATTCATACTGCCCGCCTCCTTTACCATCATTATCAGATGGATTGGTATTTAGCAGGCAATGCTAAATAAAATGTGAAGCTTTTAAATTATGAACATCAGAAAAAATAAGACTCATGAAAAACAGGGGAGAGGATCTGCAAAGAGAGACAGATGTTCAGCGGAGGACCTGTAAAGAATGATTCGCAGGTGATTTATGACCTGGTTTGACACCCCTGGCACATTAAGTCTGCGTGTGTGTGTCTGTGTGTGTATGTTGCCCAGCAGAGATGAAACTTCTGAAAACCACATGTCTTCTATTAAAGTTGATAAGACACACACACACACACACACACACACACACACACAGGCAACATGTTCGAACCGAACTCAACGTGACATACAGCCGAATCCAGCTGTGCTTGTTTGTTGATACGAGTTATGAAAACCAAAAACGCAGGAAGGACAGAATGTGAACCTGCAACTATTGTTTTTTTTTTCCCTGCACTGAAACACTTCCTCCTCATCTTTCATCAAGCTCTAACCTACCAGTTCTTCAGGGAGAGAGATTTTAAAACTTTTTTTATTGAAGTATGTAATATGTGTGTGACTCTGAGAAAGGGGTGTTAATAAAAGTTTTCATGCTTTAAAGCAGCAAATGGGTGTAAATGTAAGATGTAGTTAACAGAGAAAAGGTCTGCTGGTTTCCTCTGTGGGTGCTCAGCGTTCAGATTCAGATTCCTGTATTTCATTTGGAAGACAGCTGTCTTCAGTCACCGACCAGTCCTTCCTCCAGGTTCACCGCCACAAATGCCTCCATCAAAAGATATTTCAAACTTTTTAAATCTCCTGATGAGCGCCTCATTCAGTCGAGTCACTCTACATAAATCTTAAAGTTCAGATCTCAGATAAAGTTATGACATAGATAAAACTCACAGACAGTGGACCTATTCTACGACTCCTACAATGGCTGTGTCTCATTTAGAAGGCCACGTGCTTTTAAGAGAGCGTACTTCATCGTCCACAGCACATACAATTATTATTAACCACATTATCATTCAATATGGTTGTATTCTATGAGATAATATTGCAATTGTGACTATCATAATTATATGAATAGGCTTCCTGTTATTTTAATGTACTGTAATACTGTATTGCTTGTCACGTTGCTAAAGAAAATACTATCTTCCTCCTTTTGCTCGCTCTCATCCATCTCGCACTGCATTATGGGACAGAGTAGGCCGCGGAGGATACACCGCATGCACCCTTCTTTTTCTGCCAAACGGAGTGCGGGTTCGGAGGATCAGGAGGCTTCATCTGACTGTTTTGTAATGGGACAGTACTTGACGCGCCGCTCTGACGTATGCAGCAGACAAATCTGCAATTCAAGGCGCGTGGCCTTCTAAATGAGACACAGCCGATGACAGCACATTCAGCTTGTTCAGATGTGCAGTTCACATGACTGCCGTTATGTTTCGCTTTAACACCGGCGCAGGAGAAATGCTCCGGATGCTCCTCACCACAGCGAGTGTTTCCATCGTCAACACCCGGGAGAACTTTTAAAAACTGTTACGCCTCATGTGGATCCACAGTAAAGTCAGACTAATCATTAAATATCAATTAGCTGAAGACATACATTTTGGGACTGCACGGTTCTGATATTCTCTGGTTAACAAAAAAGCTTCTGCAGAAAGTGTGAAGGTCACATTCAGCTGAGTCATGCTAAGCAAACACATCCAGGGTCATTGTACGCAGGGCGAACATGACAGCAGCTCATCCCTCAGCCTCCGCGCAGCTCCATCACACCAAGCCGAGCTCATCAAGCCTGTTTGATGGCCGTTGGTGGGTTCACGGTTACGCTAATTAAATTTTAAAAAAAAAAAAAAAAAAAGGGATTCTTCCCAAGACCATTATCAAATCATCAAATTCTCCAGTTCAAAGCTGAAGAGAAACAGCTGTTTTTATGTTTTGTTATTGGATTATTGCTGTCATATCCCAGATCATGCAACTCTCTCTGAGCGGGAAGCATCAGCCATGTTTATGTCGACTGAAAACGACAGAGGTTTTCGTCCGCCTGCCAAATCTTCAGAGACCTGCTCTTGCTCCAGCTTGAGCCAATCAGTGCACATGTACGGCTCCGTGAGCAACAAATGAATCATGACCATAAGCAAGCCGATGATCATGCCCAGAGCATTTAACACGCTGTTGAGGTCTGGTAACACAAGCCATCGCCTCGTATAAGAATCTCAACACAAAACATAAAAAAGGATTTCCAACAAGACGACTGCAGCAACTAAACTGAACACAGGGATCGGCTCTAAGGAAAGAGTCACCGCAGGATAAATACCCCACCACTTAAGTCCAGCATTTTTTCTATTTTCCCAACAGAGCGCTTTCCTGTCAGGAAGCAAGCTTTATTGTTGCACTCCTTGTAAAACACAGAGAAATTTGTGAAAGTACAACTGCGCAAAATAGGCACCGGCAGCCATATCTTGTGCTGGGCCTGACCCAGTACTGGTTAATAGTGTGTAATTAAAGAGACTGCAGTGTGTCCTTTGTCTCAGAATATTATTTTTTGACAGTATGAAGCCACCTGGGGACTGAAATTAAAGAAAAGCCTGATTATTTCTTCTGAAATAAACTTGAATCCATTGTAAATAGCAAAGTTTACGTCTCCTCTGATGCTTAACTCACCTCACGTATGGTAGCGAGCAGAGTCCAGCTGTAAAAATCTTCACGCTGTAGCAGAGGAATGACTAATTCCATCCAACACTGATAAGGTTTGAACTAGAATTTATTTGATCGCAGTAAATAAAGACCATTTCTCTGCCAAACAATACTAACTTCATTTGTATTACAGCAAGTGTCAATGAAAGGGGCCCTACAGACCCCCGTCCTGCCCTATGATCACCCATGATGCACCTTTCTCTGTCCTCCTCTCTGTGTTTTATTGTCCATGTATGATGCAAACGCTGAAGATACTCATCTGCCCCCTACAACTCCAACCCCAGCCTAGACAAGCGACCCGAGCGGTCCAGCTTAACCACCATCATCCCCGGTTTCTGTGGCCATATTCTTCACCTTTGCACTTGGAAATTGCCAGAAATTATTTATCCAGATGATCCCACTATAACACGGTTCACCACCCGAAGTTGTTAAAAGATACCAGGAAACAATGAAATGAGCCGACATGGATCAGATCGAACTGGTGTGGATTTTAACCAGATGATTTGGGTAATAACTTGATTTATTGCATCTCAGTTTATTTGTTCTAAAATGACCTGAGTTTACATAGACTGTAACCTGGGACATGACAAAGTGAAATACATTATCAACTTACTTAGCTGAGGCTATTCAGGTAGCAGTGTTCTGGTCTGAGTTGGTCCATCAGAGCTGAGTTTCTCTTCTGGTTTGGTGAACAATATATATTTTCTAAATACTTTGATGACCACAGTGGAATAAAAAATAAACTAAAAATGATCAATTTTGATTAAAATAACAAAAATGTCATAAAAAAACCCCACATTGACTCTAATTTGGTCATTTTTTTTACCCTCTGATGTAAGAGTGTAGAGTCCAGCCACTCGGCCATCTAACGGTTAATCCTGTAAAACTAGACGCATCCTGTGTGATACATAGAGCTTCTGATTTCACATCACTTTATGGTAAAAACTCCTGCTCCAAACCCTTCAGTATACAATAAGATACTTGTCTTCTGGACACCAGGAAACACACAACACAAAAATAACTGACAATAATTTTTACAGAGTAATAAACGACAAACACAGCGAAATAAACAAATTTTCCATATTTTGTTAAATGGGTCAAACAAAGAGTTAAGATTTTTTTTTAAATTGACTTTTCTCCCCAGTTTTTCTTGGGTTGGGCTTGAAAGGTTTCAACACAAAAACTGACAATTAGCCACATCTGTAGTTAGCTGGACCGTTGCGCGCCTCTAGTCATTTCCAGCTACACACTTGTGGAGCTCCATGGCTCAGCAGCAGCATCTGCTCCACACACACACACACACACACACATCTGTGTCACCCAGCCGTCCTCATGGGACACATTGCTGGGAAACACACATGCAGTGTGTTTTTGTGTGCATATTTTGGCATGATTAATAAGATTCCAGCTGATGTGTGTGCATGAGTGTGTGCAGAGCGGCATTATACGTCTACAGGCTGATGCATTTTCTCATTGATCAAAGGTGACAGCGCCACTTGCTGTGACTGTCAGGTATGATATTATAGCAACATGGAGACGGTGTCTGCTGTGTCATTCTGCTGACAGACTTCCTCTTTTTCTGCGTGTGTGTGCGTGTGCATCCTTGCCAACTGTAGCTGTGCTAACTTTATTAGTATTCAGAGAGGCTCCGGGCTGTCACAGGTCCTTAGCCACTCAACGGAGGGCAGGAAAAACACATGTCAAAATATATTCGCATTGAGCCTGATGCAGGCAGGCCAGTTGGCTGCAATTTGACAAATGACTTTTAATAGGTCGCACTGCAGCCTCTGCATACTGATGAGCATTTAGGAAAAGAGCAATAGTTACGGGGATGGATATTAGGAGACAAGCAGACAAATGCATTGATGTCCCAACTAGCTGATGGGAGACGTTATTCATCTTCAGCAGTAGTTTCTTCTCCAAGAAAGTACCTCATCCCTCACTGCTTCGTAAAGTGCAGCACAGCTGTGGAAGGGCACAGGAAAACCAATTTTCACTAGAAGCCAAAATTTATCTGAAGCTCTACCTGAATTTTTCCCCAACTGTTTCAGAGAGGATCAGGCCATTCCTGGAGCGGAAATAACATATCTGGCTGACATTTAATATGCCGAGCTTATTAAAATAACACTGTGTGTGACTGTTCTTCTGCCAGGCAGTGATTAGTCAAAATGAAAAGCCTGCCTTAGCCTCCTCTTTGGGTGATGCGAGCAACCAAGGATAAAGAGATTGCAAAGTTTTTACAATTAATACAAAATCTTCCGAAACATTTCACTCACTATTATAAAAATTTAGGACAAAGGGAAGTACTGCTCAGATGGTTTCTAAGAAAATCCCAAGTTGATGCATCATTTGGGTTCAATACTTAAGTTACCGCTTCATTCACAGAAAAATGTCGGTTAAAAAAGAAAATTACCAGGATGTTTTACAGTTATCTGTACAGACACTTAAATCCCAAAACAGAGAAATCTTTATTTCCAAAATTCTGTAATGTCATAGTAAATTATAGGGCTGGAATGATCTGCCTTCTTCCTGATTTGATTCTTTTACGAGTTTTTAGGTGGAGATTCAATTTAAATTTAGATTCTTCGACATCAGTTATTAAATGTTAATCTCAAAAAGCACACAGAGTATTTCAGCGTTCAGCAGAGCTCTCATGAAGCTCGATGCAATTTAACGGGCTCATTGTCTTAACATAAACTTAAAACAGAAGCACACATTTCTGATTTAGAGGGGAACAATTACAAAAGGTTAAATTCCTGCTGGGTATGCATTTCCCATGAGCCTTTGCAGTCGTAGCACCACTGTTACTGTGGATCTGGGGAAAAGTTCACGTCAAACTAATGCCATGTCAAACATTGTCGGTAAAAAACGGAAATTCTTTATGCTGCGTTTGGCCTTATTTTTACAGACTTTTCTCAGAGGTGCATTCCAGTTATTTGGTAGAAATGCGTCCAAAATGCAGTAATACAGATAAATCACAGGTCAACATTGTAATACCTCCATGTAAAGGATAGAAAGACATTTTCAAATATAATTTTGCATTTTGGTTCATGTCTCGTGAGCAGGCCGATCCTCGTGTCAAGCTTCAGTCATTGTTTACTACAGAGATGCAGAAACTCCCAGCTTGCTTCTCTACAGTTACAGTTTTTTAAAAAAAGGAGGCCTAGACTTTATGATATAATTTACTGTCATTACAATGACAGCAAAGGATACCCCCCTCACAGATCAGACCCGTGTAATTTTAAAATCCCACACACAAATAGCCATTACTCAGTCAAAACACTATGGTGCAATCCAGAACCCCACAAAATTCTTCTGTATTCTTGCCACCAGATGTGGAGCAAATGAGCAAAAAAGCGAGTGATTCATGAGCCAGACAAGTCTGCTGGATCCCACTTGATACAGCATGACCATTCCAGATCCGTTCGGCAAAGGCTGCTAAACCTGCAGATCTGGAATTTACCAAATGTACCAGTTCAAACGAGACTGTGCACATTTTCTCTGATTCAGTTTCTCCTCTGAGATGTTTAAAAAGCCATTTTGAAGCAACAGTGAGGAGAGGAGCTTTGAAAAGAAAGCAGATGGGAGTCAGATGGTGAAGCAATTAGCGGCAGGCTGATTCAAAGTGAAGAATTACTGAGGGCCACGTGAAGACCGAGAAACAGACAGATACGCACAAGAAAAGAAGAAAAACCCAAAGACAAGGCAGGAGGTGAGCCCAGAGTCTAAGTCCACAGTTATTACCTGCTAATGCAACAGGGCTGCAAGCTGGACACACATTTACACACACACGCACACAGAAAAATGTCCAGACACAGCCACATTCCATCTGCTGCGTGTCGAGAAATATGACGAGGAACTGACTGCGGTGACACGGCGACAACAAACAGGCAGATTTTAATATGTTGAAAGTCGTTGATCATGTCAGAGAGACAGGTGGCTTTGGATGATCACGCACCAACGTCAGCGAGCGGGAAGACGGACAGTCTGGAACATCATCTGAAGACTAAAAAGCCAACCACAATCGAAAATGTGCATAAATGATGCGAGTAAACACATGCTGGCGCGTCCAGGCCCAGGAAAAACAAAAACACTGTTGCTTGTTGCTGCAGTTCTAATGAAGTATGACTGATACGCGATCCGGATGCACTGCTACGAGCTCTGGGTAAACAGTCAATGGGGGGGTAGCGATTACCTTCCTAAAATATCTCTGGCAGAAATGTTTTTGAAAACCAGCTGAAGCCAGATCATTAGATACATTTATTTCATCCTTTCCATACTCAGGATATTTATCAGTCCTTGTAAATTAGCAAAAAAAATAAATGAATAATACATGTACAAACTAAATTATATTCAATTAATAAAAATGCACACTGCTGTACAAATTAATCTTTTTTAACTGCCAAATTAAAATGAGGCCAAAGTCTTGATTTGAGGTAAAATACTGTTATTACATCACTGCGCGACATTCTGAATCCATCACAGGAGGATTTACAATAGAGACACCTATAAAACGCTGAAGGTATATTTCCTGTGTGATGTCCCGAGTGCTTCCTCTGATTGCAGACGTTCTCAGAGTGAAAGTCTTTTGCTCACATGTGGTCCAGCCATAATCAGAACTCCCAGTAATCCCGTGGATGCGTTTAGACTGCACGTGATTGATCCCCGTTTTATTCCAGAGTCGCTTTAACGTCAGGATAGACATGACATCCTGCCTTTTTAGAGCGGAAGAAAAAAAAGAAGCGTTTTTCCTTGTTTTTGCATCACACAGTTAATTTGAAGGAATAAGCTGCAAACAGGTGGGAGGAGGAGGAGGAAAAATCTTCAGCACAACATAAATATTATTCAGAGTTTCTGGGAAGGGTATCTCATGTCAGTGGAATTGCTCTGTTGAATTGTTGCCAGCACACGGTACCCTCCTTCCCCCACCTTCTCCAACTTTGAACAAGTCTTAATTTGTCAGGAATATTGCTGCCGCGCGCTGAGTTTGGCGGGCTGTGGAGGCTCATGGGAACTGAAAACCAGCTGCGACGTGATTGGCTCAGGGGTAGACGTGCTGGCGCTTAAATCTCGCCTTAGTTTGGCTTTTTTTTATAAACACACACACACACACACACACACACACACACACTCCACACTGCCTTTGGCATTAAAAACTGTCAGATGGAATTCTTCAGCAAGTGCAGTCCCAGTCGCTTTGGTGGTTTTGTGCGAGATGCAGGCAGCTGCACGGCCGCCCATTCCAGCTAATCTGTGACAAATGTTGGGTTTGTGGAACTGAGCTGAACACAAGGAGTGTTGTGCATTATGCACGTTGTGGGTTTAGGCTGTAGAGGCGTATAAATTGTGAGAAGTCTGCCTTCAGGGAGAATAAAGACAGGTGCGATTTTGTGTGTGTGTGTGTGTGTGCGTGCGTGTGTTCCAACTCAGATACCATACGGGGTCTGTTTTCTGTAATCGGGAAAGCAGGTCTTAGCTTCCATGAAGCAGCTCTGCAGAACCAGAGAGATGTAACCCAACCTTCTCTCTCTAGCCTCCCCCGGCACTCTCAGTTCAGCCCCCCCGCCCCCCTCCCCCCCGGGTCCTGCTGATGAAGTGAGAGGCCAAACGCCAGCCCAGAGCGTCGGATCAGGCTCCTTCTTATCGATTGACTTTTTAATGTTTGTTTATTTATTTAAAAGGGCCTGAAACCCTCGGTCCCTGAGGTGTACTTAGCCCGCCCCCCTCATACTGAGCTGAATACACATTCCTGTGTTCAGTTGGGACATTAATTCAGATGTTGGCATGACACACGGCCAGGCTGCGATCCATACGATTAAACAGAAGCGCTTATTGTGATCTGTTACTAGATGGAGTATTTTAAAGTGTTGTATTAAACATTAAAAAGAATAAATAAAATTTGTTTGAGTTTTAGGTTTGTTTTGTTTTTTTATGATGTCATGATTTAAGACCGGAGATGGAAATGGATTTTCAGTAATAAGTCTGGTTTGGTAAACTTTGAGCTCACATGGCTGATCAGTTATTGATTGGCTGAGAAAGTGTGTAATCATCAAAAACAGCAGTTCCTCTTATGGCCACTTGAGGATTTAAAGTAAGACTAAATAAGTTTCCAGCTTGAAAACATTTGATTAATTTTAATTTAAATTCTGACATTCATTCCTGGAGCCGTCATTGCCCCGCAACATCCGGAGGAACTTTGCAGCATTTTTTGAACTGACATTTACTGGCTGGAGGAAGCTCACAGAAGAAACAGGATGCAAGATGTGCAGAGTCGAACTTCTATAGGGGGCGCCAACATGCACAAATCTGCAAAATCTCCATAGCAAGTCTTTAAATGGAAGGTTTAGCATCTAATCTTATTAATGCCACTTATACTTTTAATTCTCGTTTTAAAAGGAGGTAGTCTCACTCGAGACTGAGTGAAACCAAAAGAAAAGGATGTGGAACAACCAGGAAGTGATGAAAATTTCTGGATTTTTGTCCTAAATTAACAGAGACTGTCAAACCTGCGACAAACAATTTTAGTATTAAATTACTATTCATGTTTGTCAATAATGAATAGTGTGGATGCAAACCTCTGTGCTTGGCCATTTTATATGTACACTTATTTGTCATTTAGTTAGGCACACATGTTCAGTAGCTAATCAGCCAATCACATAAGACTAACTTAATACATCTGGTCATGCAGTCTAGGTCAAAAAAGATCTTGAAGTTCAAATTGAGCCTCAGAATGAGGAAGAAATGAAGAAATGGATCTAAGAATTTGAACATGGTATGTTGTTGGTCTGAGTATTTACTGGAATTTTTACACACAACCATTCCTAGAGTTTATAGAAAATGGTCTGAAAAGGAGAAGATATCCAGCAAACAGCTGTAGTCTAGCCTAAAATCAGAGGAGAATGGGCAAACTGGTTGGAGAAGACAGAAAATTAACATACAGTCCGGTATCCACTGGTTGATGGAAGACTCTTTTCGATGAAGTCTGTTGGTTTCCTCACGTAGGCTATTATTTATCAATTGGCTAGTATATATGTATATATGAATGTATGAAAATCAGATTACTTAAACTGATTGTCGGTGAAGCGCCTTGAGATGACTTTGTCATGAATTGGTGCTACACAAATAAAGTTGAATTGAATTGAATGTTTTAGATCACTGGTGTTAATTCAGTCCAACTGGACCTCAATCCAGCTTTTCCACCTTTGTGATCCTGCTGCAACACGATTGATGAAATTAAAATTCTTTACAATTAATCGATCGCGGTGCTTAAAAAGGCAATTAAAAGGTGAAATGATGTAATTGTAACATCTGTACTCAGGAGGCTCCAATACTTTGACTCTCGTCCCGTTTGTTTTGTTTATTTGGCTCAAATACTGAAAAACTCTAAGTTTAGAAAGAAAAACAGAAACTCCAGCTTCATATGAGGGAACTGTGCAAATTCTACAATATTCTGCGTTTTACGACGGATTCCATTTTTGTTGCCAAACTACCCAGTCTGTCTGTTTTCAGCATCACGGGAATCACAGAGAGCTACATCTGCCCTCACTCAGACTTATTTGTTTTTTAAATGTCCATTGTTACCAGTCTGTGAACAACCAATCATATGAAGCTTTGATCGAAGCAGCGGAAAACTAACTTCATTTCTCTGCATATATCACATGCAGGTTCACTCCATGCAACACAGATGCTGCGTATGAAAGACAAAGCAGCGATGGCCTCAGCTGTCAAATTCTGAAAACGAAGCAGCCAATAGGAAAACTCGTGATGAAGCTTCATGGCTCACTTCGAGACGTTTGTGTTTCAAGGGCCACTGTGGCTACAGGCATGTAAACAAGCCTAATGAATGCTACGGCAGACAAATGGCACGTCACTGTCATCCTCACAGCTGTAGCATGAAGACGGTGGAACATGCTGGAAAATACATGTGGTGCGTGAAACACTGATGTTCTAACCAGGACAGTTTGATTGGTTGCAGTCAATGATAGATGACTTCGATGGCGGAGTGCATATTAGCTTGTGAACGGTGATGTGCTGCGATACAGGATGCCCCGAGGGTCAACCAATTAGCTGTTGACAGGAAGAGAGATGTATGGCTGCCTGATCCGTCTGAAGCTGGGAGTGAGACATGGGAGAGCGGACAGAGAAAGCATGCTGGTGCTAAGGGCTGGGGCCCGATGCAGAGGCGTGGATGAGGGTTCTGAGAAGGACTTAACGACATGCTGTGCTGTTTAAATGTTTTTACTTTATATTACTTTGAGTTACAGTTGAAGGTCCTCAAATATCTTTTTCACTCCAGTCTAAGTGAAGAAATAGTGTTTTCTCTAATGATAGTGCTGTGTAAAAGTCTTGACTTGTCCCTCTTATTTATTTTAAACATACTGGCAGGATTGTGTTTTCCATAAAGATGATCCCACACTGCTTCCATGGTGTTGAGTTCAGGCCTTGGGGAGGATTCATCACACATAAGACCTGTTGCAACTCATTTTCAGTGCAGTTATTGTGTGATTTAGCAAAGTATCCCCGTTTCCCTTCCTTAGAAACATCTTCTTAACTGACATGGAGAACATTTCAAATGAAGTTTCATATTGCATGAGATGAAACTTCACAAGAATCATCTTTGAGGTCTTTACAGGAATTTTTCATATTTCTCCGGCCCTTGACGTTGTTCAACTGTTGCATAGACAGGCGCTACTTGTGCCAAGGTTTCAGTTCATAGATGTTTGGGAATCAGCTAGTTGCTACAAAAACACTCTGACAACCATACCACAGTTTAACAGCTCAAACATTCTTCTTTACAACCGGTTTTTCGTATCAAAGCACCTGAATACACAATTAAAACTGGTTCTTTACTAGATTGTAAAGGTGGTTAAACAAAATAAACAATCCTGATATTTGCGAGGTACGAGGACTGGACTGAAAATGAGAGAAAAAAACAACACTAAAGAAATAAAACTTCCAAAAAAAGACCTTTAGAAAGCCTGGTGGAGTGATGCTCACCACCACCTTTAAGACTTACGCAGCACTTTAGATCTTGAAAACGGTGAACACATGCTTTTAGAAATTAGTTACAGCTCAGATGTGAAAACTCATTCTGAGGAAGAAACGGCCAGAAATGGCCGTGGCCATTAAATATAACAATACAACAGGCGCGAGGCCCTTCGCCAACCACAGCCTGCATTGTTGTGCCGCTCTCTTTGCTTCTCACTCCAACACACGAGTACAAACATCTCTTATCAGCTGGGAACCAGATAAGCACAGCAGCTGCACCACAGCTGGAAACAAGAAAACCTCTGTAGTGAAAATCAAAGTGTGCACTGGCAGCCATGCACCTAGATTTAAGAGACACCCAGAGCAATGGAGGAAAGTCCAACAGAATCATGTGTGCCTCAGGACGTGGGACAGCATGGCACCGACCCGGGCTGCATCACCATTGGTTAAACATTAATCCAACTTTTAAACGGTTTGCCTGCATTAACCATCTTATCAAGTCATTTATTTTCTTTTTACGGGAGCATTAATAATAAATTAAGCAATAAATGCAAATTCATCCATATTTGTTTAAATCAAATAATGTAGTCATGTCAAGAGGTTTTTCTTAAAACTCTAATGAACAAACAAAAATCTTTCGAAGAAAATTTGCTTAACTGAGCAAAAAAGGCAGGTGATTGCTGACTTATGAGTTGGTTTGAACTCTTAACCTCCGCTGGGGGGCGTGAGGTAAATGCATGTCGTGTGGGGACACTTTAAATTTTTTTCCTATTAAACATTAAGCAGTGACATCACAGCGTGACCTCTGACACTCAGGTGGTTTGTTCCACATGCTTCAGGGTCGTAAGCGCTTCTGTTAGCAAGATGATGGCTGTGGCTGGGAAGTGGGGTCAGGCGTCAGGCATATGGCCGGCTCAGCTGCTTCTGGAAAGGAGGCACTGGTGCTACAGAAATCTAGTTCCAATGTGATGGAAAAAGGTAATAAATTACATTTTCTATTTAGGTTTAATGTAAATCCACAGAGGTGACAGAAAACTGGAAAGGTGTGTGTGTGTGTGTGTGTACATTGTTGGTTCCCATGACAGAGAAATAGTGCTGTAAAACGGTGAGGTTAACCTTTAATTATCGGGCGCTTCCTTATGTGATTTATCCTCCTTCAATTTATCCCCCTCTTACTGTCTCACTCCAGGATAAAGGGAAAATAACATGTTGCAGTCAGTTACTGGCTCTGACTCAACTTTTTTTGTAAAGTTTTGTTCGCTAATACTGGGGCTTCGTAGTGCTGAATGAGACGGTATTAGACTAATTAGGCAATTATGATTCATGGTATTATGTCACTTTTATACCTGTTAAGCTCCAGTGGAACTGACTGTTAGAGGAAAAATTCATCACTTTTAATCTTACATACTGACAAATACATACAGAGGCACACTTTTGACATTTAAAAAAAATTAATACAGTATTAAACAAATAGCTTGCCATTCCTCATCATTTCAGACCCTCATCCGAGTGACACACAGGCACTTACGCCCTCGCCCCTTGCCTGGCTGGCGGGCTGCGTGTTATTAGAAGCACATGTGGGGCACCACCGTTTTTCTGCTTGAATGGAGACAAACACGCATGAAGCAAACACAGCCCCAAGACTCAAAGAGACACATGGATTAATAATGCCACTGCAGTCCTGCCAGCAGTGTTTCAAAAGAATAACAAACACAAAAGTAGTGAGGAAGAAACAACTAATAGTGGCAAAACGAACTGGGCTGTGTTCCTGGAAGAACAAAAAAAAAAACCCTGGCAGTTCATGTCTCCAAAAAAAAAAAAAAAAAAAAGCAAGCAGGGAGAATCCCTGAATTACAGCCCAGGTGATGGATTTCTGAGTGTCCAACAGGGACAAACACAGTCAACATCTGTGTGTGATCCATGGCTTCCAATGGATCAAACCAAACAGGAGACCCCATCAGCCAACTGCAGAACTCATCAATACAAGCACATGTTGCTCTGAGGAAGGCTGCTGAGGTTTAGTCTGATAGGCAGTAGATGCCCAGGTGCCTGATGGAGGAGCCCGGACATGTGAGAAGGCAACGAGGAACCGTTCTCATGCCGAGGTGGACGAAGGATTCAACCAAATGTTTTTAAGAAGTGATTACAGCAGCATTTTCCGCTGATGGGAAGGACAGACGAGGATGGTCGCTGAAAGAAGAGTCTCATTCATGCGTCATCCTCAGAGGGAGTAGAACCATTAATCCTCGGAGTGACGTCTGTGATGAAGTGATAGAAATCCTGCAGTGGTGAAGAGGTAGCTTAAGAGGGTCATCAGTCTTCGAGCGAGGGTCGGCTCAACCGGCATACAACTCAAACGGTGGCAGCGTTGACCCATAACTCAAGCAGGTAGCCCGTGTGGAAAAGACGTTTTCGTCTCACAACGTTTATGCTCACATCCATCCTCCTCCTGTTTTACTAGTGCCTGGACCATATGCTTTCCTCCGGATTTGGCCCTTTACGATGTTTTGGTTGCCGATTTGATTTCAACTGCAATTCTCGTGATTCTTAGATATTGCAGATATTGTGTAGAAAAACAAAATATTTTAGTAATTTTTGTAAATTTTAGTAGACCAAAATTCTGCTACCATAATGCCCAACAAGACAAGTAAGAACATAAATAAAAACATGAAAAATGAAATTCAAAAAAATAAAAAAATTTCCATTTATTTGAAAAAAGGATCTACCAAAAAAAATCATGAAAAAAATTGTGAAATAAAAAAACCTAGATATTCAATGTCTTACAGCATATGATCTCTGACTGTTTAACTGTTAAACACTGAAGCCAAAATAATTCAACCGTATAGTTTGCAGTTTTCTTTCCAAGAAAACAAGGGTAAAACTAAAATTTTACAGTATCGCCTTGAGAAGCCACTGAAGCTGTTTGATGGTAGGATCAAACCCATTGTTACCATTTCTTCTCTCACTTAACCTCCAAGCTTTACACACAAAGAAAGGTTGCCCTTTAGTGTCTAGCCTTCAGGAACTAGTCACGTGTTTCTACCAGAGATGGAAAGAGCCCCAGTTCACATGTGATATTTACCTTTCAGCTGAGACCAGACAGTAAATCAAATGATGTATATGACCCGAGTCTTCATAAAGTCCCGCTTTTCCCACAACAATGTCATTTCACCAAAACAGTTTTATACGAGTGAGCAGCGATTGTGTAAAACATTGTGATGATGGATGGAAGCAGCTGCAAAAAAACAAAAAAAAAAAAACTCCTTGCTGAGGGTTGCTGAGCAGTTGCTGTTACACTTGTGAGGATTTATTTGTCCTACAATAACAACACAGTTGTAATCAACTGCAGGACCTGAGGTGTGCGCACAGTCACTGCTGTCCGTCTTGATCTGGAGTCCTCACGGGAAACTTCAGGCTTTTGCTCCATAATGACGTGATGGCATCATACATTCGCTGCACATGCATGATGAGAATCTTCCACTCCACCTGGGGTCTGATTAATTGATCGTGAAGATTTTAATCGATTACATTATCTTTAAATCGATAATCGAATGCATCTTTAGACTGGTGCTGAAGTTGTATGTGAGCACATATGCTACTAGAAATATACAGAAATGGTTTGGAATGAAGAGGTTTTATAGAGGAGTATTTATCATAATTACTGTAAGCTTACAGACTTAAGTATAATTACTAGATTGGTATCACTATATTAATGTTTGTTGTGACAGATTGGCGACCTGTCCAGGGTGTAACCCGCCCGTTGATTGCTGGGATAGGCTCCAGCACACCCGCGACCCAATTGGATTAATCGGTTCAGAAAATGGATGGATGGATGGAGTATTGTTATTATCACTATCGTTTAATTAGAAGATGATGTAATGTCATGGCATATGATTAATAATCACGGTATAATGACTAAAAAGTACTGGGGTGGGATCACATTAGCTTATGTTTACACCCACTCAGTTTAAACTTTACTGCTTTCCTTTTTGATTCCCCACCTTTCAATAAACTTTTCAATCAATATGCGACAAGTGAGAGTACATTTAGAAAGCTGGAGCCTCATAACTTCTGCAACATAAACATTAGCTCAAATTCTCTTTATAGACCCAAAAATGAATCCTGGAAGCTCTATTTTTCCTTGTTGAGACCCAACAGGGGACGACTGTTCCCAACAAAGGCTGATTATAGCAGAGAAGGTCCCAATAAGGTAACTAGACAGAAAGCATGCACACACATACACACCCTCCACAGGGCATGATGAGGATCAAACGTACAGAGAGGTCAGCAGCTTTTCTCTTAAGACCCCCGACTAACAGAGGGGTGAACTGATACGGAAGCACTAGTAGCCAACATCCACTTTCCACCTTAAAACCAAATAATTTAATTGGCTGTTTAATTTTAGTCTGAGTAAACAGAAAGAACAAAATGAACGTGGTAAAGCATAAAAAGTCGTCTCATGTCGCATTTTCAGCCCCACTGTTTGCTCTGGTTAATTTTTTCTTATTTCCAGGGCGACCTTGTGAAACTTTTCATGTCGGCTGGTTTGGTTACGTTACACCTTTCAATGTGTCACCTCCATCACCTAGAGGAGGTGGTTTTTCTGGCTGTCTTGCAGACAACCAGCAGCTGCTCTGAAAAGGTTCAGCTCAAAAACACAAAACAGGAGGAAGTCTTGACTTCTTTGCACATGTCACACAAATCCTCCCTTTACATATGTGCAGGAAAATAAACAACCTTTGCTCCCCCCCTGCCCTCTCTCTTTTCCCCTCGCTCTGAACCATCTGCGTCATATGAGGGTGTATAAACATGAGCCTCCGTGGATCAGTGCGCACAGAAACAGGATATTGGAGTGATTCCCCTCACCTCTCTCTTCAATCTGCACCGCAGACGCTGAAAAAATGGAGGCTTTCCCAAAAAAAAAAAAAAAAAAAAAAGAAAACGAAAAGAATGAAAGGAGGTCACACCGAGGTCACCTCCACTCTGTTTCACGCCCGTTGAGATGTTTTCAACCTCAGCATCCCAGCAGAGGAAGCAGAAAGCCCTCATTGTGATCCATGGAATCATAACTCTGCGCACCACAACAGCCCAACTGTCAGCTCAGAGCTCTGACTGCAGATAATAACACACGCTTCCACCTTTTACAGCATGTGAAGTACACAGTGTGGTTAGTGGCTGCTGAAGCCGAGTCAGATCATGGATCAAGTCGACCAAAACCAATCAAAGGCCCAAACTAAGCTCTAAAACAAGGATGGATGGATGGAAGCTCATCTAAGCCTGTTAAACTCTCAATAATCCCGCCACTATTCTCCCCCTGAACTATCATCTCCATGTTGCTGCTACTTTACCATGCAATACCGTTATTTCATATTTATGCACATGTAAAATTCCTTTGGTTTTGCATTTTTATATGTGGCATATTTTTTTTCCCACTTTTTTTTTTGCATCTTCTTATATTTTAAGTTGTACTCTGGTTTGTGCATTTTGACTGGACTTGAACTGGAACATGCTGAATGATTCTGTTCTTCTAACGCACGGAGAATAGAAGGGATTCACTAGATCAGGTGTGTCCAGACTCCGTTCTTGAGGGACACAATCCTGTAGGTTTTCAATGTCGCTCTGCTCCAACACACCTGCCTCAAATGGATGAGTCATTGTGTCCGAGTCACATGGATAGCCTGGATAGGCCATGGATGGCCTGCAGGACAGGTATCTCTGAGGTGTATGGACCAGATCTTTCACCTCTCGCTGCCAGGCCCACGTTTTAGGGTGGAGAAGCTCCACGTTAATATTTTTTCTTGGAGTTTTCTATAGTTATCAGTGTGCTTCTCAACTGAAACAGTTGAGAATACAACGCGTAAAAAAAGACTGTTTAAGTGCATGGGCTGTATTCTACAGGCAGGTAGGCATCACCTTAGCCACCCAGTGCCACCTGCCATTCCACACCACTCCTAACTCATAACCATCTTACACTCATTAATCTGGCTCAAATGGGAGCAGAACAAATGTGAGATCATCTCACAGTGCTTGGATCGGAAAAAATGCAAAAAGAGGCACTAACTGCTGAGCATGAATGTCTTCCGCTGGATGATGGAGCACAGAGACGAGGAAGAAGAGGGGAGAACTCATCAGTGCTAATCTTAGCATGCCATCTAGTGGTGGAACATGGCAGAGTAGAAGCCTGAGGAATGCCGTCACTTCGCATCACACCATGATGGAATCGAATTAGACTGGCAATATCACCCTGCGCATTTAAACACAATGAAAGCAAATAAACACCCAGATGACGTGGGAACAGGAAAAAAAAGTTCTTCCAGAAAGTCCTGAACAAAAAGCCTTAATTTAATTTATTAATTTGTTAATTTATTAGGACTTTGGAAAATAAATAAATAATAAACAGAGGAGAATAAAGTCATTTTCCACAGCACAAAATGTATTCACCCCAATCTAAATCTCATTGATTTCATGCTCTATTCAGCTGGAACGGGGAAAAAAAAGATGCCGACTCAGCAGAGAACTTGACAGTTTCTTTTAAGGAAATGCTGCAGCACAATGAAGATTAATGTGGTTCAAAAGTAAAAAGAACTGAACGCCTATTAGTCAATAGCCTGGATATAAGTTTTAAATAAAAGACAGGGCCTCAACCTGGTGTGTGTGTGTGGGGGGGGGGGTGTTGCCGAGTATAATTAGCTGCAGTCACTGAGAAGCAGGTGCAATAAGTGCAGCGATCTGGACGTAGGACCTTACTGCAACTGGATCACCTTTACTCTGCACTGAAAGCAGACCCGATTGGATTCTTACACATCCTCCGCCAACGTGACATCATGCCCATCAAAAAGCAGCTTAATGAATATATAGCACAGAAAGGACCCCAATTAATGGGCCGGCGAGGAGGGGAGGCGCCATACCCTACCACATAAACAAACTTATCTTGACAGGGTCTCTTGGCCAAAGGAGGTAGAAGGGCGGATAGCGGAGGAGGCCAAGAGAAAATGAATTACCTTCCTGACACACGTCAAAGCCAATCACCACGAAGCATCCTTTGCTGCTCCCGCGCCCCCAAATCCCCGCCGCCACCGTTGCGTTTCATCTAGCAGTGTTAGTATGCACACAGGCCCTGCGCCAGCCTTCAAATGTATTCATTTATTCAGAGCCCCTCGGAGAAATCACAGTGTCTTGTTGTCCTTTTTTTCCTCGGCTGTCCAGATGGAATTTGCGTGAATAACATCAGTTTAGTGAGGCAGAAAATAAGTACAGGCTAGCACAGCAGAGGGGGACTGGATTACACCCTCATCCACCACCACTCCTCCCCTTAAGAAAAAAAAAAAAAAAAAAAAAAAAAAAGGGCCACGTGGCCCCATCAAAAAAATTGGTTGCCCTTTAGAATTTTTT
>JAVQJG010050748.1:0-10103 GCA_036024015.1 Craterocephalus amniculus | reverse complement strand
TGTTCTCAAATTCATGCCATTAATCAGACAATCCAGTTGTAAAGAGACTAATGAGCACAGGTCCTGCTCTTGACTTGTCGCTATTTACTCTCTGTTTTTCACATATTCGCTTTGTTTTGCAACTCAAGAAAGCGGGAGAACAAAAGTCAAAATAAAACAGTCAGTGCAGGTTCTTCTGGCACACTTCACACCTTTTGCTTTTTAAATGTCAGTGCTTTTGTTGTGGTTGTAGACTCCTGGGTCGAGAGGATAGTGGAGGAGATGGAAAGACTGACACATTTTGAAGCATTGCAAGTAGAAATTAAAAAATAAATAAATAAACTCAAAGGAAATAAAATTAAATGAAATAGAACTGGCAAATTCTGTTCCTCATGTTTATGTAATCAAGCCTTTTCTGCATTTTCTGATATATATATATTTTTACATATGTATATGTATAAATATATATATATATAGAGCACAATATATAGAGAGCACAATTCATGTGCATTAAAAATCAAGGTGCTTTACACACAAACATTAAAAACATTACAGCAGGGTGAAGAAATCATTAAAAAGGATTAAAAGCAAAAGTAAAATCACAAAATAAGAAAAAAAAAGAAAGAAAGAAACCGTTGGAGAAAAAAAAACACTTATCATAAGAGGCTGGAAACAGAACTGTTTTTAACCTGCTGACAGTTTCAGCAGATCTGCAGCTTTCTGGGAGTTTGTTCCACATGTGGAGAGCATATAAACAGAACTCTGTTTCGTCTTATTTAATTCTAACTCTGGAAACTGAAAGTACACATGACCCCGATGACCTGAGGGATCTGGTTGGTTCATAACGAAGCAGAAGTTCCTGAATGTATTTTGGACCTAAGCCATTCATTCTATTATAAACTAACAGCAGGAATTTGAAATCAGTTATTTGACAAACAGGAAGCCAGTGTAAAGATCTGACGGCTTGGGTTTTATGATCCACTTTCCTGGTCTTAGTGAGGACTCCAGCAGAGTACATAGTACCTCCACAAACACTTGTTTGCATTGCCGTCATTATAAATTTTACTGCTACCAGAAAGCAGCAGGAACTTTAAACACAAAATTCTTCATTTCAATATTTCCCAAAGAATGAATAATCAAAATATAATTCAGTTCAGTTCAGTTACTGAAAGCAAAGTGACACAATGAAAGTAAGAATAACTACTACTGCTACTACTAATAATAACAATAAAAAATTATAATAATAACAATAATAATAATTTTATTTATCTAAAACAAAATTTATTTTAACACACGGTTAAGGAACCAAAAGACCCCCACAAGAAAAGTGACCTCAATGTGGGCAGGTTTCTAATCCACAATTTACTTTCCAGAGCAGACCTATCCAAACTCTCACAACCAGACATACTTCTGGTACATTCCGAGTTTAAGATGACTGTGTTTCTTGTTAATTTATTTCTTAGATTTATTTGTTTCATTCAAGTTTATTGCTATTCTTATTCTTTTTGATCATGCATACTTCTTCAGCTCTCCTAAAAATGAATATGCTCTCATGAGGTTTCTTAGATATTTTACATCAGTATTTTGACTTTGTGTCCACCTGAGCAGATAGAAACATATGAGTGAACATGCCTTCTAAGCCATATCTTCTCTTTGGTATCCTGATTTTCACATGCTTTGTCTTACTGCCATCCAGTGGTGATTTATTGTACTCAAAACCAATATGTGAGCTCAACCAAGAAGACCATCTTTTCAGCTTTTAAGTATGATCAATAATAGATTACATTTTTCTACCACTCATACATATTGTTCGATTAGATTATTCTTGATAAGAAAACTCTTTGGATGCTCTGTCATATATGAACTGCTATCTTTAACCCGAATGTCTTGACTTCACAGATGTATCAAAATACATGCATCCACTATTCATTGTAATGGCAAATATAAGCTCATTTAGAATTTCATAGCTCTTCTGGATGCGGATGTCTGACATTTTTCCAGGTATTTGTTGGATCAAAAGTAAAAAATACTGCCCCCATCGACCACCTGCAATACTCTTGCCCTCACCTTCCAGGCTTTTCTGCAAATAATCACATGGTTATCCCCAAAATTCAAACTGAATTCAAAAGAATTGAATTGCATACTTTTATTTTGGTAGTACATTTATATAAAAAAGTTGACAAGCTTCTGGTATTTAAACATTAATAACTTGCTTTTTAACAGCAGTATTCCCTATACACAGTTAAAATATTTCTTGAAAATCTACTCCTGAAACATTAATACGAACATATCAAATCAAATATATATGACAAAGAATGACATTTTAAGTAAGACAGTGGTATGAATTTCCAAGCTGTGAACTTGTCTCCATTCCAAACACAGAAGAAACAATTTCTATAAATTTTCAGACATTAGGTGCGGTTCTTTGCTGTCCCACATAAACAAAACAGGATTAGAAAATATGATAAAGTGCAATTTGGAAGAAAATGAGAAACTCTAAAATAATTGGATGAAATGCATTATAACGTCAACGTTTTATTTATGATTTACCCATGTAACAGTACCGGGTTTCAAGTCTACCCAGCTCTTTCCATCAACCACAGAACAACCCGAGGACCTTCAGGCTGGATGGTTTTAAAAGTTAATGAGGTAGAAAACCACTGTGTGTTGTGTCTTAACTTTAGGGGTTAAAGGGCCTAACATAAAATCTAGGTTAAAAGTAAAAAGCTGTCTCAGAGAGGTAAAGAATTACAATAGTAAAATCATTTTTAATAATAAAGATAGCTTTGCAAAGACAAAAAATGGAATCTTGTTGTATCAGCAGTACTGATGTGATGCTATCATCTTCCTCTGTGAGATAAAATTGACCAAATTAACTTTAATATATATTGAAAAGTTAATGATATTTCAAGTTATCACAGCTTTAAAAAAGTTTGACCTTACCAACATAACAATAACATCTGTGTCACATAAAAGCCTTCTATGACTAGTGTTGGCATTTTCGATTATCTCCTGTAGATGGCGGCATTATCAAGACAACCTGCCCATTGCAGCTCATTCTTCTGTTCAAATCAGCTTAATAGTGCAGCAGTGAAGCTCATTTATGGTAGCATTAATAACTCGAGAAAAAGTCCACTCCCTGCCTCATCCTTAGGTCTCACTTGACATGGCTGGCCTCATTTGAACTTTTGACCAGCCAGTAATTTGCAGTGTAAGCGATCCAATTTACAACACCTTCACAAGGGCACATGGCAACGATTATTCATCACTGCAGTGCGGGCTCCATAGTAAACGTGTGTGTTATTGCAAGAAGACAAAAGGACTGTGTAGGGATGCAAAGTTAAAAACATGCTTGAAAATAGTGCTTTACTAGAAAAGATGAGAAGCAGAATATACTGTAAGAGGATGTGACTACATCAGAAATGTTATTGCTCTATGGATTAACATGACTGATAATAATGTTTAAAATCTGGTATCACTTCAATAAATCAACGAATATCTTAGATTTGCAGTTTGCAGATAAAAAAAAATGTGGGGAAAAACACAATGTGTCACCCTCACACTCATCTGGTGGTTTTGGGATTTTGAGTAATTCCATCAGCATCCAGAGCCGAATTATCCCGCTTCACTCAGTGGACAGAGAAAATTCGTCAGCAAACTCTGCAGCAAGATGCAACTCAATGGCAGTCAACATTTCCCCCTAATGGGAAACAATTACACACTCGGTGGCTTCTTCACTGACTTCTGATGAGACTCATTCAGTGAGGAAATGGCCACGTAATCATGTGTGTGTAATGTGCTAACACTGCTTATTGCTCACTGAGTCAGGCTCACGCAGAGCCAGACAGGATTTCAATTGACCCTTTAGCCACTGCATGAGTGTGATGACAGGAAAAATGTGGAGTGAACTGGCTCTGAGAGGACCAACGCTCATACTCAGAGGAATATCTGTGTTGTTGGGAATTTTTCAATTTAAATGTGTGTACGCGAGTCTCCCACAAAGCCAAATAATCTCCAATGCATCCCCTTTCTCTGGAGATTGACAATGTGAACAAATTATTCTGTAAAAAAGGGGACCTTTTGTGATTTATGCTCAGTTAAACTACATCTTGATGCAAGGCATCTCACATTTACAAAATGTGTGTATTAATTATAATAATAATGATTATTATTAGTGTTATTATTGTTATTGTTATTATTATTATTATCATTATTATTATTATTATTATTATTATTATTATTATAGAAAATTGAAGCTAGGTCCAAAGTGAGTATCACAACTTTGATTTCCCGACAACATATGCAAGTTATTACATTAACTGAAATGCAAAAAGCACTTTTTTTTTACCTTCTTAACATAAAAATGTCCTGAAGATGAAGGTGACAAGCATTAAAAATGTATGTAAAAGGGGTGAAAAAGAAAGAAAGACCATGAGATGTATGAGATAGTGCTTCTACGTGCTGTTCTACGTTTCATGCCTTAACCTGTGCACCAACGTTAATGCCTTATCAGCTTGCAGCAAATTGATCCGATTGTTGATTTGATAATAGTTATCTGTCATCAGGAGACAAAATGATACCTGAGAAAAATTAAGCCTGATTAAAACTGCTTTATATGAAACAAATTCCTATCTCTGTGCTGTCTGCAAGGAGTTTGAAATGAAAGAATTTTGAATTTGTCCATGATAAGGTTCCATTTCTTACATTCATTAATCCAGGCCTGTTATACAATATTTCCAGGTATTCATACAATAACTGGCTGGTCATAAATTGCTTTATTTATTATTCAAAGCAGATGTCAGTGAAAAGCAGCAGTATGACTTAACTGCACAAAAGCTGAGAGATTATCCAGGTTAAAGGTTCATTTAACTGATTCAAAAGGTCATTTATTTGTGCAATGACACATTACATCTACATTTTAATAAAAATAAATTAAATTATGCTTTTTTATATTAAAAAGAATCCTTTAGAAATGCCTTCTGAATAAAAAAAAATACTTTCTGTGTGATAGAAAAAAGAAAACACAATGAAGAATACACCCAAAACACCAATGATTTTTGTAAAATGAAATGCATGGTTTAAACTGCATTAAATATTTTGACGTTAAATGGAGCAACATGATTCAGATCTAACTAAAAGCAGCAACATCATATTGCAACTGATACAAGCAAACAAATCATAATCTGTTTTTAATATCTTCAACAAATCAACATTTTCACCAATCATCTAATAAAATATTTGTACAGACAGCCCATTTTTGTGTAAAAGTTGTCTTACCATCTCATCAGAAATCATCTAAAATATCCTAAATTCTGATAGAAAACAGAATTGCTAGGACTTTTCTCTGCCATCTTAACAATGAATAATCATAAGGAGGACCAGGATCGGGGTGGGGGGTTGGTGCTCCTGAATGACATTTTATCAGTTAACATGTCAAATAATGTGTCGACGCTGTTTATCTTGTGAGACGTGAGAACAGCCTGAAGACTGAGATGTCAGCTGACATAATCAATGGCAATCTTTGCTTGAAAGTTCTCATTATTGCTGTTTGCCTTTGTGTTTATGACAGTAATCTTTCCAGCACCAATGCTGAATTCATAGTGATTAGTATTTCTATTTACATTTTTTTTTTTTTTTAAAAAGAAGCTTTAAATGGAGAAGCATATGTATAATGAATTAAATGAAGGGGTAAAAAGAAAAGGTCCAGCAGGATTATTAATGTTCTGTTATTGAACTGTGTACCCAGCAATTAATACCTGCAACCACACTGGAATTGATTCGCTTTTCTGGCACAGTATAAACACTCTGAGCTGTTGTCTTTTTGCTATCTCATTCCTCAGGAAGTTTCGGTACAATCTATCCAAAAAACCTTTTCCCCCCCAACAATAACAAAAACTTTCAAGGTTTTGTAGCCGAAGCATCTGAAGTTTTTTTATTCTTTTTTTTCCTTTCTTTTTTTTGAGTAGCTTTCAATGTCTTTCTCCAGTATTGTATAGCAAAAATATGGACACTTTAAAACATGAAAGAGGACCGACGAAGCAACAATATCTGCCATCACAGTCCTTTGTTTAACATGTGAAAAGAGAGCACTACTTTCGGTCCCATTCAAAAAAGAGGCAATTTAGCAGCAAACAGTGGCTTTTTTATGGTTCTTCCTGAGACTTCATTTCATCTTTTGGATGTTTTACTTGTAGGGTAGAAACATACAAGTGCATGCCTTTTATCTTTATCATGAGCCAGTGTATATACAAGGTTTAGTATTTTAATTACATTAATCATTTATTCAAATGTTTTTTTTATTTATTTATTTATTTGTGTTTTCTTATTACTATTTAAAATGCCTAATTAATATTTACACTTCAGTTTTTTTGTTTGTTTGTTTTTTTTATCATAATCCTACTTAACACTGATTCACATTTAAAAAACACAAAATAGCTCATTAAAAACCTGCAACCAACCAGCATCTGTCTAGCATATACATTTTTGCCCTAAACTTCCTTCATCTGTGCAACTTGTGGCTGGGACAGTTTATCATATTGAAGGTTTATCTAAGTGTTGGGGCGAAGTGCTGTGCTGCAGGGAGAGATTGCCTTTACTTGCATGGCACCACCAGAGCAAAACAATGTGCCGCATGATAAAAAATTGCTTCATAACTCTCGCATTGTGTGTCTGGCATCATTATGAGGCACAATAGCCTCTGGAGGGCCTGGCTTTTATTGGCGTGCCTCTTGCAGCAGCAAAGTCTCATCCATTAAACAAATCAGGGGGTTATGTATTAGATTAGCTGTACAGCAGGCGCTTGGGAATGGTTAGAAGAACACATGAAACCCTGTCTTATTCTCTCTCATAATCCCTGGAATAAATTACCTAATTGACAGCATTAGGTTGATTCTGTCAGAGGGTGCCTCTTAAAGTGTAATGTATAATGAAAATACACAACGTTGCTAAATTGCATTTTTGGTATTAGAAATGATAAACGACAGCCATTTGGGGCACATTTGGAGTGAAGCCTCTCCTCATGCTGCATGCTGCCAGATCTCATTTTTCCATATTTCTTAATATATTTGGGGTGTCAGTGATATTAAAAGCTCATTTCTGCTGAGGAATATTTAATAAAGCTTCTGTGTGATAGGAAGCCAATGTCAAACAGAGTCAGGAAACCAGTTGGAGGCAGCTTGAATTGCCCACCCCCACCCGCTGTGACACTGCCTGGTCTTATGACCCGCATGTTGAGAACCGGACTGCCCCCCACTGGTGGAGGGTCAACACTGCAGCAAAGGTTCAAGAAGTGCCCCTCACAGTTCACTGCACTATTCATACCCCAGCCAACAAAAGAGCCTTTTGACTTTCTTCAAAGTGAAAACTGAGTGTGACTGCACCCTATTTGCTCAAGTATTGGGTACAAGGGATCAAGGAAGTTCAACATGTAGCTGTAGTCTCAGAAACGGCAGCAGGCCAGGCGGTGGGTGTGAGTGGGCAAGCAGTATTACCTCCCCATTATAACATCCAAAAGTACTAGAGGATATGTGGGGAGGTGACACCTGCCAATAGCCAAGAGAGGGAGGTTCATGGGTTTGAGTGGATTATTGCTCAGTTAAGTACTTTGATTTGATGGAAAATTAATAGCAAACTAACCCGCCTCCTCCGGCCACAACAAAGCTACTCTAAGAGCAACATATGTGATAAAAAGGATTGGAGCAACCACTCATTTCTTTATACGCAATAAAACTGCTGTGAAATGTGTAAACCTAATTTTTGGTATTTAAGCCAAACACAGAATTTGTACAGTTCTAACAAGTCCTAAAATCAGTGTTTGGTTTGGCCAACTTTATTCTTTAACACAATCTGAACCCTTAACAAGGTTTCTTGTCATTTTTCAAGATGTCTTGGAGAACAGTTCTCAAGGATTCTTGAAGGATGGTAAAGGCTCGTGTTTGGATTTTAGATATTTTTTGTTTTGTTCTTTGTCAAGACAATCCCACATGTTTTAGTATTGTTGATGTCTGGGTTCTGGGTAGAATGCATCACTCCATTAAACCTGTTAACACTTATTTGCCGTCCATTGCTTGTGTCATTTGAGATACCTCAGTCTTTTCCCCCGGTTTTCCTTCAGCGAAAACAGCTTCTTGATAGCCATCCCCTTAAGGAGACCAAATCTGATTAAGGTTCAGTGACCATTAGATGGATGCAGATGCATCTCTCAGGTCCTGTATCAAGTCTTTGCCGGAGTCCCCCACCCCCCCTTTTTTCAGAAGATCACTTTCAAATACACTTCACCTGTCACAGTTAGTTGTTCACTTCTTTTTTCATTCTTCATTTGTTTGGTTTCCTGAGATGTTTTGTGGAGACACTGGACATCATGCTTAGTCATGCCGTGTTTCTGACTAAGCTTTTTTTTGGATTCATTTTGTTTGTGCGAAACTATTATTCAGTCCCTGTTAAACTCTTTTATCTTTGGTATCCAAAGAAATAGAAATAAACATTAGTCTTTGTAGGTCTTCCGGTAAAAAATTGCCCAAAGATATTTGCCCTGAAATATTTGCTCTTTGCTGCACGCATCATCCATCGTCTACATGCTGAAGTCTGTCCTAACAGCTACTAGGTGAGAGGCAGGGTACACCAAGGACAAGTCACCAGTCCATCAAAGGACCACTCTGCTATATTCTGTCATATTATTATTTGTAGACCCCATACTCATCAATCTGTTCAGTTATAGCTGCAATGTTTATGCTTGAATAACTCAAGGGTCAATTTTAAGTGGCCAGAAAACTGTTGCTCAACTCCACTTTAAAACATTACAAAAATTGTTTGACTTGCTTGTGTAAAGTCACACATTTGCTCTGTTTACCACTGAACCTCCTAAGGGGTTTAAATACTAAAACATATGAGAACCTGTTGAGTCTCAGTTTAAAAAGGAGGCTAAACATTGATTATGTAATCCGTGTACACACACAAACATCATATCTTAGATATTTTTAAAATGATCTGTCATACCTTGTTGCTCTAAGTTAGCGAGACACTGCAAGTACTGAGACTTTCAAGCTTTTCTCTAACTTCAGTTACACTTTTTGAGAGTACATGTTTGTGTGCATCAGGAGGACTTTGGGTGAGGTGAGGAGGTGAGAGGGACAGTCTAGATGTGTCCAGATGTGTGGACATATTGGAGCTCCAGGAGGCTTTCAACCCGCTCCTAAAGAGCCAAAGTAGGCAGCAGCTGGTGAAAGTAATAACCTTTTGTCACATCATTTCCCTTTCCTGCATTCTTTTTGTTATTTCTCTGTCACTGCAAAGTCACAGCATTTTAAACTATTACAGATAGCTCAGCGAGCACAATAATATTACTATCTAAACTTTCTATATGAGTTTTATTTGTGTCATTTACAGCAAGCCATCCGTGGCTAGGAGAATGATTACCCTCCATATGGAGAGATATTGCCTGCAACAGAAACGTAGTCTGATAACAAAAGAAAACTGGAAATCTTTGCTTGTGATAAAGCATTAGCAAAAAACTTTGGGGTTATAATATTGCAGTCTAAATGCATTTATTTTCCCAATCATTCCCAATTTATGCAATAGTCTTATGAAATGAAATAGTGTTTGAGGGTTGTCAATGAGACCTGTTCCAGTTCTGTAGGCATCACTTTGCCCTAAGTGCTCTCTCACAGTTGTTGACAGTTTAGAATTAAAATGAAACTTCCAAGATCAAACACATGAAAAACACAATAAGGGAATTATTAAGGGAATATACAGTCATATGCAAAAGTTTGGGCACCCCTGATCATTTTCAAGATTTTTCTTTATAAATCACTGGTCGTTTGGATCATCAATTTCAGTTAAATATATCATATAGCAGACAAACACAGCGATATTGGAGAAGTGAAATGAAGTTTATTGGATTTACAGAAAGTCTGCAATAATTAATTAAACAAATAATGGCAGGTGCATAAATTTGGGCACCCCAACAGAAACATGTCATCAATATTTAGTAGATCCTCCTTTTGCAGAGATGACAGCCTCCAATCGCTTCCTATAACCTCCAATAAGTGCCTGGATTCTGGTTGAAGGTATTTTGGACCATTCTTCTTTGCAAAACATCTCCAGTTCAGTCAGATTTGATGGCTTCC
>JAVQJG010050741.1:0-22246 GCA_036024015.1 Craterocephalus amniculus | reverse complement strand
CAAATACATTTGAGAAATTATAATTTAATTTAATTTAATTTAATTTAATTTAATTTAATTTAATTTAATTTAATTTAATTTAATTTAATTTAATTTAATTTAATTTAATTTAATTTAATTTAATTTTAAAATACTTGTCCGCTGGAGTGGACTTTTAGGAGTGAGCTGTTTTTATGAATAATATTTTGGATTATCATTGCAATCATAAACCGATTTCTTGTAATAGACACAGATAACATCTGAAAAACATTTTAAAATTTTGCTTTGCAGTAGTTAGCAAGAAGAACAGTCATTTCTAGTCTAAAAATGCCTTTTACCTGCAGAAATTATTTCGTTCTTGGTGGCATAGATTCAACAACATGTTGGAAACATTCCCCTGTTTTGTATGTTTTGTTCCATATTGATCTGGTACCATGAAGGTTAAATGTTATAAATCAGTCATTGTCACTTTCAAGAACCAGTTGGAGAATATTAGTGTTTGTTAATGCCAGATTCGAACTTGACAATCTGAATGTCGCTGTTGAAATCTGTACTCATCAGTCCAGCCAACATTTTTCCATCTTCTATTCTGTTGTTGCCTGAGTTTCCTGATCGTAGCTGACTGGAGGAGCGGCCGGTGTTGTTTTCAGAGTTTTCCTTTCATCCTCTGACACCAACATGCATCCCAGTCCTGACAACTGCTGGATATTTTCCCTTTTTCAGAGCATTTTCTGTAAACCTTTAGAGATGGTTATGTGTGAAAACTCCAGTACATCAGCAGTTTCTGAAATACTCCGACCAGCCCGTCTGGCACCGACATTCAGAATAATTTAAGTCGCCTTCCTTCCTCATTCTGATGCTCTATATCAAATTAAGCAAATCGTCTTGGCCCACATACATGGACTGGATGATTAGATGTTTGAGTTTACAAGTTATTCAGCAAGTGACTGTATGTACTTAAATGAAATATGTATTAACGTCCAGTGGTGGATACACATTAAAAAGTACTTCAAGCAGAACTACAGATTATTTGTAGGCAGTTTTTTTGAAAACAGAGGGCTGATTTTGATCAGCTACTCCCCTGACTCTCCTTGGGGCATGAATCAGTAAGTCAGCAGCTGCACTTGTGATTTGGACCTTTGTTGACAAGTGATCCCATGTCATAACAGCAGCTATGATGACAAACGTAGAAGAAAACGAAATAGATCTAATAGACTTTTCACACTTGGCACCAAGATTAATGCTTTCAGAGTCAGGTCTTCAAGAACCCCGAGAGCCTGACAAAGGAATAAAAACAACTTTCTGGATGACATAGAAATGGCCTCATTTCTATGTATGGCCATGAGTAAAGTTGTTGATGTACATGTTTTCTTTTTCAGTGTAGTATGTCTCACTTCCTAGTCATACACTGCTGGTAAAAAATGGAAAAAGTAATGAAAGTACTAATGAGCATAGATGGGAATAAACAACAGAGATTTTAGCTTACCAAAAAAAGGCCCTAAGTTGGACCAGGTAGTTAATGAAGTAATGTGTAAGACCTCAGTGTGTTGTGTGTCTACATACTGTACCAACATCTGACTGCATGAAGGTACTTGGGCATGTCTCATCCTAACACAAAGAAAAGTCTGTTGATTAAGATTAAAAATTTAAAAAAAAATTAATAACTCAATTTTCCTGTTTCAACATTGAATTTGTTCATCCATTTAAAGTGTATACGGTATTTAAATAATTCAGTAATATTGCACTCTATCCTTATTTATGTTTCTCCAAACATTTTTAGTTTTTCTGGATGTATTCTCGGCTGCACTTTAGGGGTTATCTTCTTAATTACTGTATTTTTCTTCTGCTGCAGATTTTCGACTGCCCTCGGCTGAAGTTCTCCGAGATCCCACAGCGCCTCACCAACCTCCTGCTGCCCCCCGACCCCATCGTCATCAACCACGTTATCAGGTGCAAACCCGGTCTTTCCTACAGGCAGCTGTCGCCGCATCGGGCAGCAGACTAAAACACACAAGTGACAAAAAATTGATAAAGACTAAATACCCTTCCATGTGTTTTTATAGAAAAAGATGTGATTCCACTACATTTATCCTGTTGACTTTTGTTTTCTTAAAAGGTGGAAGAGATGACTTTCACCCAAGGATCCTAAAAAAGCTCAACACCCCTTCTGCTTCTCCATAAATTTACATTTTACTCCCCTGCATCCTTTTAACCGGCTCACTCTCCTTTTCACCTTTCTCAGCGTGGACCCCAACGACCAGAAGAAGACGGCCTGCTACGACATCGACGTGGAGGTAGAAGACCCCCTGAAGAGCCAGATGAGCAGCTTCCTTCTCTCCACCGCAAACCAGCAGGAAATCGCCTCGCTCGACAACAAGGTGAGCTCGCCGCCGAATCCGCCCTCTGAATCCAGTCTTTGATGCCGCGTGCCTCGCTGCTCCTTCAATGTCACAATGAGGTGATGAAACATGGAAGGAACATATTTTATTGGATATATTTCAGCGTGGGAGCCTCTTTATGGCGCTAGTTTGCATGCAGTGAATTTCACACCTGATTGTTTTAAATGTCGGACCTGTTAATGGTTGACAAAGATTCATGGCTTACGGATGCGTTGTAACCTTTTAAACTGAAGTTACTGTAGGGAACGAACAGGAGGAAAAGGACATACAACCAAATGCTGTTGTGTAGTGTTACTTGTTTTCACAATTTGAGAAGCTTTGCTTGTGAAATGGCTTTTGCTCCTGTAAAAGTAAGGAGGCTCCATTTCCTAATCAGAAGCTTGCATTTTAGTCACATCTTGGTTGGTTGGTATATTAAGCAGCCAATGCTGTGATCAAAGCTAAATTCAAATAAATTATGTCATTTGTTGCCTTTCAGTTGAAGAGACACTTCCTATGAACTGGGGACTTTTGAAGGGTGTTTTTCACGACTTTCTCAAAGTATTGTGGGGAGCTGATTTATTCCTAAATCCTTCCTCGTCTAAAGCCTTTACTTCTGAGAAGCACTAGGGTTAAACATTTCTAATTAGCTGAGTATTTATGTATTTTTGTACCAGTCATCCAACTTTCAGTTGAATTTTTACCACAAGGACAGTTACCACTTCTTTTAACCACAATGGTGAAACTTGACGATTTTCCCACCTCTACAGAGCTTGAAACATCATCATTGAAAATAATGCTGAAACAACAGATGTTTGTCTCTGATTATTTCTCATCAGATATGATCAAAGGTGTAAATAAAAACATCCTCAACCTGTAGAAATGTGCCACATAAGCAGAATTGGAATCAACGCAGCTGGTTTCACTGCTGTGTTTACAGTCGTTTACAAATTTATTCATCCACTTCCATTAAAAGAAAAGGCAACCTTCTGGTAACACTTTATTTGAAGCCCACATTATAATGCATTATGACGGCATTTATAATGCATTTATAATCTCTCATAAATACAATTATAAACATTTTGTTTATAATTGTATTTATGAGGCATTATAAATGCATTATAAATGCCGTCATAATGCATTATAATGTGGGCTTCAAGTAAAGTGTTACCAAAATTCTTAACAGTAAATCAAATAACAGGAGACTGAAAAAAGTAATAATAGAAAAAAATTTGCTAAATCATGATTAGCGGAATAGGATTTTGTTTTTCGATTTAATTCAATTGGAAAAAATAAGTCTGATAGAGACGTACAGAAAACAGTTACAGAAAACAGCTGAACAGCAGTGACATAATGTATATTAGTTGATCTTATTATTTGCTTGTTTTTTAAAAGGTGTTTCCGTTGAACCACAATTAAAAAACAATGTCATGATTTTAATTTATTTTTTATTCATTATTACTCTTGTTAATTTCAGCTTTTTTTCCTTCTTTAATGGAAGGGTAGGAATAAATTTGTTCATGAGTGTATGTTCTGCACTTATGCCACCGTCTGTAGACTCTTTTTTAATACTCAATAGCTGACTTAATTTGCTTAATTTGTTTTAAGGCATTGGTAGAGATACAGAAAACACAGGTCTGAAAGAACCTTTTGAGTTCTTGAAAAAGCTCCAGGGCATTAACCCTTTAACAACCTGCCTGAGCTGCCATCTTTCTTGGTATGGGTTGTAACGCCGAAAGGAAGTGCTTGTGTTTCAAATTTTCACCATTTCAGAATTATTACTGTGTCAATACCTGTCATCTCAACCAAATACTGACGCGTATCATTATAGTTCAAAGAAAACGAAAAATGCAAAGAGACATGTTTTCTGTCTCGAAATACTTTGTGTATACAAGCTCATCATGCACAGTTTGAGAATCATCTTCTTCATCTTCGTAGTAATGGTGTATGTTGAGTATCAATAATATTTATTAATTAGACATATTTTTGCTCAGGTTCTGAATTCGAAAAACTTATTCAAGATGAATTGAGTCAATTTTAATTATGGTCTACTGTTCACAAAAACCACTGAACACAAGTGTGATTTAAAAAAAGTATTTAAATTGGTTACTGGCGTGGTTACATACAGACTTAATTTTCAATAGGTGGCATACATATAAATAAAGTAAATTAATTCAGAATTAATGGAGTGATAATAAAAAACCAAATTAGTAGAGCGCTGCAATACCAAACAGAACAAGAAAGATTTTCTCCCATATGTAATATACTGTGCAGATGTTTGGTGCAATAACTATAAAGTTTAGTTATTCATTAAATTTAGTATTCATTAAATATACTACAAAAGAGAGCAATATATACATAAGGCTGGATTTTGATTTTATGCCAAATCATTGTTTCTACAGTCAAAATGGCTGAAATAATGAAGTTAGTGGCATTTATTATGGGGATAAATTCATTTGAACTTCTTCCCATTCCTTTTTGAATATCGAAAATAAATTAAAGGGTTGATTGTTTGGCTTTTGATGTGGTGGACTGTCCACTCGCTTGTTTTCTTTTATTCATTATTTGTTTTGTTTTGCTTTGTATTGTTTTATCCCTAACATGTTCAGAATAAATAAATGAATGAGTGTAATTGCTGCTTGTATTTATGAGTTTTTTGCGTCTTTCTTCTAATTAAATTGAAAGCCTTTTGACGTGACATTTATTTATATTGTTTTAGCTTCTTAGAATTATGAATGACTAGAAGGCACAGTAAGTTTTTTTGTTATTTATAAAGCACATGACTAAAACTTAGCTTTAAGTGATATAATTAATCACCTTATATAACCCAAAGCCTTTTATGTGACAGAAAGGTGATTGATTGATTGATTCAAGATCTTTCAAATAAAGAATTAATTCTCATTAGTGATCTGAAAAAAATGGCTCTACTCCCATTCTTCCAGATTTAGTCTTTTTAGAGGATGGGTGGGTAGAAGATGAATGGCATATTATAAACAGCGACATTTAAGACTTTTTAGCCATATCACATCAGTGTTAGCGCATCATTATGAAATTAAACCTGTTTCCAGAATATTAGCCAACCAGACATGCTGATCATACCTGCTTACCTCTCCTGCCTGAGTTTTCTGCAACCTTACAGTCAAAGTCACAACTTCCCAGAGTAGAGCATCTCGTATACTCATGTTTACATCTGTTATTTCTCAGATCCACGAGACCATCGAGTCCATCAACCAGCTGAAGATCCAGAGGGACTTCATGCTCAGCTTCTCCAGAGATCCCAAGGGCTACATTCAGGACTGGCTCAAATCCCAAAGCCGAGACCTTAAGGTTCAGTTGTACTGTTTTTTGCTCTCACACACATTGTTTTTACTCCTCTGGTATCTGAAATTTAAGTGAATTACATGTTCGAGTGCTAGGTAAAGGTTGGAAACTGCAAAGCAGATCAGTCAGATATAGACCAGTGAGGATGACGATGTGCAGGTGAAGAGGCAGGATTGTGCAGTGATGTTAACAACAGTCAGCATTTTGAAAACACAACTTACTTCTTGGCAACTCTTTTCTACATTGTACTTACTTGGAAATATATTTAACAAAACAAACCAAATAAAACCCCAAAGTTCTGCTAGTGCCATCTAGAGGCTACAGTGTGACAGTAGCCTCTAGTCTAGATGGCTCATATTTTCTGTACCTGCTGTAAATTACATGCAAAACTACTTTTATAAAAATCCTGGAAAGTAACTGATCTCTAAAAGTGGATCCACATTGCGCACAATTCCCGTTTTCCACCGAATGCCGACTGTGTTTCTCTTTGGTGGCAGTTAATGACGGACGTTGTGGGGAACCCTGAGGAGGAGAGGAGGGCGGCGTTTTACCACGAACCCTGGTCCCAGGAGGCCGTCAGCCGTTATTTCTACTGCAAGGTGAGTAAAGCAGAACCTTTGTGTCTTTTACAAACCGGCTGCCTCTTTACAGCCACACAGAATTCATTGTTTTACCTCCTCTTGTCCGTGACAGATCCAGCAGCGGCGACAGGAGCTGGAACAGGCCTTAGCGGTCCGCAACACCTAAGCAGAGGCCCTCCTGGATTTCTGCAGCTGACTTCAGAGCAGTGTGTGTCTGTGTGTGTGTGAGGCCGTCACTGAAGTCTAGTAAAAGGTTAAATCTTTAAAAGTATTAACTAAACTAAAAGAAGTGTTCATCAGTCAGTTTCTGATCAGTGTTTTCGACTTGAACTGAGGGGTTTTTCACGCAGCACCTACCATGTGCATGTATGAAAGCCAGAGCTCAGCGTGTCAACTTCATACCAGAAAGACTTCATTTATAAAATCATCAGCCGTCGTCCCTCTGTGGCTGTTCTTTGTAAATATATCATTAGAAAAAGAACAAGTCATCAACCAGCTGCCCACACACTGCTGTGTTTCTGGACATTTCCTGAAGTGAAACGATGTTACCGTCAGTTCTGAGTCCTCTTTATGTTCTCCACGTCATCATAGATTTTATTTTTTATTGTGGATTGTGTGATTTGAAGTGTGGCTGTGCATTTTTTAAAATCTATTTGGAGTGTTTCTGAAAGGTTAATTAATAACACCAGCAAAGCTGAGATTACAGTGTGGCACATTGAGCAGTTGCAAAGGTGTAGATTTCATTTGCTGTCAGTTTAAATCAGGATAAAAATCTCCCACATGTCTCTTTCACCAGACTCCTGAAATGAAGTATTACCACGTTATCTTCCCGTCAAACGCGGGGTTTAAATGAAGGTGTTGAGGGTCATCACTGTCTTAACGTAATCATGAAAAGAAAAAAAAAAATCATGGCTCTATGTGCCAGGCCTCATGTTACCAAAGGCTGCAACAAAGACGAAGAAATCATGATCATCACTGAAGTAGAAGTGGACAAAAACAAAGAAATAAATATCATTTTTCTCCCAATTACCCTTAACCGCTTAAGCACAGGATTTTGGTATTTTGTCCATTTCTACATTTTTTAAAAATGTTTTTAAGATTAAAAAAAAAAGTTTTTTTCTTTTGTAGAGATGTGAATGTAAATTTGTCTTTGAGCCCTTTAAAGGGCCGGTTGTACAGTACACAACAGATGATGTGTGTCTTTGGGGTCTTTTTTAAAAAGTTTTTGTTTGTTTTTGGGGGGGAGTTACATGTGGCAGTATGAGAGCTCCATGAGTTTTGCATTAGTAGGGCAGGAATGTTAGTGTTCCTCTGTGTGCTGTCTTGGCTTTGGGGTGGTTTATTTTCGGTACATCCCTTGTCCGTCGTGGGAGCTGCAACAAAATTGCCCTCCCTCACTTTGGTTCTCAGTAGCTGTAAAACATAACATAATTTGCACCCATCTTATTTTACACCTTTTTTTTAAAATGACACTTGACTTGTATGTATATGTTGTACTGTCAGATGGAGATTTTTTTGTTTTTTTCCTCTGCAGTTTCTAGATCGAAACCCTTTCGGCGGGTTTCTTTGCACTGTGCTGTAACTCTGTCGGGACTCTCTCCTTCTCGGGCGAGCCCCCTTTTTATTATCCAAGCGTCCATGAAAACTGATTTCACGATGACCTATGCATGCTCCGTGGACATTGATACATCCGATGAGACGGTATCTGTAAATAAAAGAAGTCGGCATAGCAGTGTGTGTGACGGGCGCGGCACTCGGCACATTTGTTGAAATGCCTTCTGGGAACTTTGTTTGCCAAAAATGACCTGCCCAACCAGCAACTAACTGTAGGTGTGATTTATTTTTCTGTTTTTCTGAGCTGTGTTTTTGTTACTAAGTTATATTAACTGCACTCTGTAGAGGAGAAACAGTAGTCATAGCTAGTATCTTGGTCCTGTGTCTGACCTGGAGTGATTTTTCTGTGTATGGCCAGGGCATTCATATTGTTGTCACTAAATCGTCAGCCCCCTCATGTGGAGGAAACCAGAGCTGCTACTCCTCCGCTCTGAGCAGCTCGGTAATCAGAGTTTTTCATTACTACTGTGTCTTCTGTTGCTAAGCCCTGACATATTGTTGATATGTCTGTCTAAACCCCTGCATGTGTTTCTGAAGAGTGGGAGCTGCTCTTTCTCTCTGTTTACACTGAGGGTCACCAACACGGAGAGTATAGTATACACAATAATACTGTATATCTGTAAAGGGTTTGGTGATTTTGTGCTACAGATAAAGGAAGAAAAAAAAAAGAAAAAGGAAAAACAGCTGTGACACTGCAAGACAGCCTGGATGTAAATAAAGAAGCGCTTGCCAAAGTTGTAAATGCCATGACATGTGATGTGTCTTTTTTTTTTCATCTTTAAGCGTAATCACTGTGTGCTCAAGACTAAATTCACCCTGTGACCCATGATATAATGTCCTCCGCTGCAAACAGAATTATATATTCACCTCACCATGCATTTTAATAGATAAAATAGCAAATCAGTCAATAATGTGGTTTCAAACTGGTTTTTGGACATGACAATGGGTTCATTGTATTCCAAGGACCTCCTTAGTGTGGAGTGTAAAAAACCCATAAATCATTTATGTTTTACATGATGTTTATTATTATAAGTTAAATTGTTTTAAGAAGCCTGTTGAATTCATCACTTTTCTAAAACCAAAACAACTGTGTTGAGTTCAGAGTATGATTTTGTTCTAGGATTAAATGTCATCTAGCATTTTTGATTCTCAGTGTTTTTCTTCTCTCACTTAATTTAAAAGGTGAGAATGTGCAAATATCACAATAATTTTTTAAGTGTTAATATTAATTAATCAAACACTAGAGTCTACGGTTCAAAAAGCAGCATGAAGTGGTTTACCTATTTTTCTCATCAAGGATCCGACATGTACTTAATATGCATATTATTGGCTTAATAGCATAACCTCCAGTCATTTTTCAGTGTTTTTATCAGCAGTGAATTAACAGTATTAAGAGAGTAGAGTTAAGCAGACATTACATTTGGACAAACTCTGACTGGTAAGAGACGTTTTTTATGTGTTGCATTGGGAAATTTGTCAAATACTAGAACCCAAAGTTAAAAAATTCTGATTTAAATCTTTTAGCTTATATCTGCATATTCAGAAAAAAATAGTACAACTTTAAAAGTTAAAATAATTTAAAATCCTCATGTAAACAATAAATATATTGATGAATATTCCAATTTATAAACTTACTTCATTACCAAAGTAAACCATTTTTAAAGTTATATTCCAAATAAATACATTCCAGTCATTTAATCTTGACATGAACTTTGTTAGTTTTCAGGGAAAGATGTACTGAAAAGCATTCATCAAAGAGCATTGGCTCAATTCATGGTCGTATGGGAGGTGGAGTGAGTCTTCTGAGGACAGAGAGGTACTGCTTCCTCATGTCCTGAAATGTTACAGAAATGTTCTACAGCGATGAGATTTCCACCCGGTCCAGTTTAGATTTAGATTTAAATTGACATGTCATCTTTTTATTCAGTGGAAATAAAACAAATTAAACATATTTCAGCTCTTCAGTTTTTAAAATTTTAAAATCACATTTGCACTCGTACCATTTAATAAATACACATTGTCATTAGGAGGTTAGACGCTTTTTTTTTTCCTGAAGTTTTTCCAGTTGACTCAGAAATCTCAACATGCTATTGCTTTTCAGGTTAAAACAGAAAAATTAAGAAAATGGCATACAGTCGTCACAGATCTGCATGCACTGGATTTTCCAAGCAGACCGTGTGGAACGAAACATGAAAATATCCTAATGTTTCTTTCTACAAGAGCTTCATGATCACTGCTATCAGAAGACATTTTCTCTGCTGACAGGTAGAGCTTTCCACTACAGGCTCACGTTTTCTGCATGAGCTGCACGTCATGCAGCGGTGGCACAGGCATTTTATTGTTCAGTGTTAGCAGGTGGAGGCCTCCCTTTCCACTGTGAGCGACAGCAGGGCTGTAAAGCAGATCGCAGTCCCGCTCCCACCTCAGAAAGACTCTCTTTCACTTTGCTGCTGCACTATTCTCCTGACCCCCCTCCTTTAACTACTCACATGGAAGCGTCTTTGGGGCGAGGGACGTTAAGGGAGCAATCGGTGAAGAGAGGCATTCAGCGTTAACCACCTACGCTGGGCTATACCGTGGCTACGTAGGCACGACCCTCCCTCTGGGCACTGGGTTCACTGCTCTCCCTGCAGACATCTGTGTGCAGAACAAGTTGCCAAAAACTCAGGGAGGCCCGGGTAGGGGAGGAGATTTTCTGACTTAATGCGAGCAGACGAGGTGGGGTGGGCTGCTTGGGAACAAACTGTCCACTACCTGCAGGCGCTGCAGTGCAACATTTAAAAGCACAAGATGCAAAACTCTGAATTTAAGCACACCATTAAGACAAATCATGAAAAATTTTTGCGCATTTTACATATTTCCTGTCCGTCCACTCTGCAAGAACACTTACAGTTTGTCTAATGAGACTAAAACCATCACTTTTCCTTTAAGTAGTGTGAATAAAGAGACAACTCGGAGCATAAATATCACTCTTTAATACCTCTTAAAAAAGAACATATCTTAAAGAAAAGGCAGCCGATGGCTCAAGCTTGTTTTCAGTATTATTTTATATCTTCGCAAAGGAAGACTTATGGCTCAAGTAACATTTAATCAACAATAAAGGCCTTTGTTCATGTTACATAAGACAAGTCTTAAAAATACTGAATATAAATAGCCACTCACCTTTTGTGAGAAAAAACATCAATGACAGAATTACAAGAAAACAGCTCCTCTGTACGTCTATTCGAGGAGTGACACCTCCATGACTCATTCATTACTCACTGCCGTCTAGACATTACACATGTGAAGTTACAGATTCTTAAGTCAAAAGTTCTCGTACCAAGCAGGGAGATTTTTCGGCTGCAGGACGCAGGGGGGAACCAGCACTACGTGACATTGTTGCACCCTATACCGGGATGAGAATTTCACTTTCTAGATCAAAAGACTCCTTGTGTTTTTCTGGTTCGATATATTTTAGTCCGGACCGTTTTTTGAGGTTGCAGCACTCTCAAAGCTGCACAGTCTCACCCTCTATGTGCTGTTGGCCTGTTCCTGCTCAAACAGAGCCATTGCTAGGTGCGAACGTGACCCCAGACTCTCCAGGTTGCTCAGGATGCACCGGTGGTAGATGTCCTCGCTGAACCGGGGGTTGCATGCTCGCCGCATGTATTTCTGGATCAGCGCCGGCTCCACGGCTCTGAACACGTGCAGGCCTGAGTAGCGCACGAAGATGTCGTAAATGTCCATGCTTTCCAGCAGCTCTTCGTTGTCCAGAATGTCTGCGGCCATTTTGGTCCGGGCGCTCATGTAGTCGGCGTTATAAAAGCAAGCCTCGTCGAAGACGTGCCGATCGAAGTGGCCGTCCCGCAGCGACTCCGAAGCGAAGGAGGAGGCAGAGGGCTGCTGGTCGCGGTACATCACCGCCGGGTTGTACTCCTGGAAGTGGATGGGGAAGAAAACCTGCCAGTTGCTGATGGCGTTCATTCTGCAGCGGTTCAGGAAGTCGGCGTTGACCTCTGTCCAGACGCTGGCCAGGAAAAACAGAGTGTCCACGGGGTGTTTCTTAGAAATGATGTCCATCAGCTTCACTTGTGAGGGCACCTCGGTCTTCACGCTGATCCAGGGGATCTTCACGTCTCCGTAGCGTTTCTCCACTTCCCCGATCATAGCCTTTATGCCGGCAAACACGTCGGTCTGACTGACTCGCTGCGCGTCAAACGGATCGTAGATGAACAGGAAAGTCAGTAAAACGTTATCGTGGGTGTCCAAGGTGTTCATCACGTACATGTCGAGGAAGTTACCAACGTAGTCCTGGTCTTGGGCCGTGACAGGCAGGATGACCTGCACCCGTGTTGCCTCTGTCACATACGGCATGGGGATAATCTCGACAGCACTAAGAGGTCGCAGCAGGTTGACCCGCTTGGCGATGACCTGACTGTGGCCTTTCTGGGTGAAGGCCTCCAGGGCCAGGTCCAGCATGTACTCCATGCCACGTGTGGGGTCAAAGCGGCGGTAGCCGTTGAGTAGCTGGCGCTTGCGGAAGCGAAGCTGCGGCTGGTAGCGCTCGTTCAGCCGCTGCACCGCGATCTCCAGTATTGCGCTGACATCTGCTCGGTCGGCTCCTCTCATCTCACATTTAGGCGAGCTGTCGATGCACGAGTAAATATGCTCCTCTGTGAAGTAATCCCAGTTTATGACTTCAAAGCGAGTTTTGGGCTTGAAGGGAGGGTTGATTCCTATAGGCCACGTTACTCCGGCCTTTCCCTCCGGTGTCAGTTCACTCAGGTTGCTGATCTGCATCTGATGAAAGCACACAAAAAAAACAGCTAAATATAAAATCAAAGCCTAAAAGGAGCCATGTTTAAACTGCAGAGATGTTTGATGGTGTTCTGTCGGATCAAGTACTCGTGCAAATTAAGGCTTCTAAGACAGATCATAGTGGAAACTAGATGACTGGAATAAAACAATTCAGGTCCCACCAACCCATCTTTTTACTTGTGTAAATATTTTATCTGTCAGAAATTTAGGTAGGTTCACACTTTCAGTCCCATTAGATACTAAACATGCATAAAAATTAGGAGTAGTGAAAAGAATTGTTTTTAATCAGAATCAAGATTGTTGCTCATTGAGATTCAGAATCGTTTCAAATTTCCAAAAATCAATTTTTTAAAAAGGCTAAAAATGATTAGCCTGACTTTAAAAGCTGCTGCTAAGTGACAAAGACATGTTAAACTTTGCCATGTTAGCTAAATTTAAACCGTTTTTTGATGAAAATGATCAGTTTCCTTCAACTAATGAAACAATTCATCAGAGCTGTTTCTGGCTTATAAGGAACAGAGTTAATCAGCAGGTTTTGTTTCTAAAGAGGAGTGAATGTGAATTAAGATCGGTTTGAATCGACAATCGATACAGAATTGAATCGTTACCCCAAGGATCGTGAGTTGCTGCAAGATTCACACCGCTAAAAATATATGTATCTGAGAGATGCAGAAGAAGGAGAAGAAAAAAACTTAAAGGGACTATACCCGATTTCACGTCCGGCTAGCTTAGTTAGCGATAGCGGCTATTTTTTTTTAGCTTTTGTGTGACGCTTTTTCTTGGCAAAGGGGTTTAACTTTCATAATTTGACTCCGGATCACTAGGGGAACGCTATTACTGGCTCATCGGAGTCTGGACGTTCCAAAAATTAACCCGGCAGAGAAAGCGCGTCACGCCAATGCTAAAAAAACTAGCATTGGCGTGACTCAATGAGTCATTAATTGTAATGAAATTACCCCTTTTACCACATACTATACCACGTAGAAAACCATTTTTCTTAGAAAGATTAAAATAATATCAGGTATAGTTCCTTTAACATATCAAAAGAAAAGTAATTACACAAGACAGGATACCAAGGATTTTATAGACTTTTATGTTAATAAAGGGAAATAAACTTCACATTGAAATGACATGGATGCAAACCACTAAACTACATGATGGTTATGAACTGAAGAAGCCTTTTGGATTAGAGATTGTATGTCTCCAAGAACCAAGAAAGAAATGTTGCTTTTTCGATGAGCTCTCACAGGTGAAGTTGTGGAGAGTTGGGGTTACTTTCAGAAGCTGCTTCTCACATTATCTTTACATGACAGTACAGAACTGGTCCAACAAAATACATGTAAAAATGTTAGTCTGACTTATATTTTATTGGATGACTTTATGAAATTTGACCCAACAAATCCAGAAAATGAGGGTGGGAGTCAAATTAGTCCTGCTTCTACACATTCAAGTACTCCACGTTTCCTGCCCGATGCTTTGACCTAAAAGTGACAGAAAAAGTCTGTACATAGAAGAGGAAGAAACTGTTAATAACAGAGAATAAACGCAATGGATGGCTTCCATCTATTTGTAAAGAGTAAAGCATATGGCAAATGCAAAGTGTACAATAATATCAAGGTGTCCACTTCCTCACTTTTCATTTTATCAATTGTTTGTCAAATGTTTTTGATGATGTTGTATTAAGTCAATTGTAGGAAGTCTGACACTAAGCTGAAAAGGGGTGCATGCACCTTTTATAGTGGAGACTGATTAATACACTGAGTTCCTGCGATCAAGTTTTGAAAGGACTATAGTTGAATTAAACAGCCTAGCAGTAACAAGTTAAGATATGCAGAAATGCTCCATTAAAGGGGAATGAAGAAGACTATTAACTTGATAACATCATGTTAACATGGCTGCTATTTATTTGTCACAGAGGGAATGTGCTTAGCGTGTTTGTTAGAGCTCTAGCACATGGATCAACATGACGGCCCCCCCAATAATTCTACACAATGAGGGATTTCTACAGGATGAGGCATGGCTCCCCATGTGGCACAGCAAGTCAAAAGTTTCATTCCAGCCAAAGACCATAATACTCCATCACGCAGAGGGAAAGAACCAGGCAGGGGTAATCAGCTGGATGAAAACCTGTAGACTGTAAAGTCTAGATGGAACATGGTCGGCCACCTGTGCCCTAAAGTATTGGAAATGACAAGCAGGAGGCTTTTACAAACCTCATCACATCCAGGTGTTGCCGCTTTAATGAAGGTCAACAACATGACACAAAAATAGACAACGCTGTGGCAGCGTGGCCAAAGCTTTTTTCTATAATCCGAGAGTTTATTGGCACAATTTGCTGTTCAAAGCAGAAGAGGTCAAATTGATTGTAAAATGTAACCTCTGAATTCACCTCTGACTTACTGAGCTGGAATCTTATCCAACAACTCTTGGCTTTAAACCTGAGGTTATGTCAGGAAAAAAGAAAATACAAAAGCCAAACTCATTCTCAGCCACGTTACAGCAACCAGGAGCAGACTAAATACAGAGTATATGGATGTTGTGCTGTGCCATGAAGGTTTACAGCAAACAGGGTGATTAACTATGGTACTTATTGATCCATGTCTGAGTGGAGGAGATGAGAATGGATTATATGAGAAGCACTGTTTAATGGTCAGTTCATCTGGGTTTTGAAGGCCAGAGCCGATACTAATATTTTAATAAATTGAGCTTAATTGCAATGATGATACAATGACTGACTTCAGGTTTTTTTATTTATTTAACCTCAGTAGAAAAAGAAATGCAGCAACTTAAATCCTTTGGCAAAGATGGGGAGGGTTTCAAACGGGGGGGGGGATTCAGAGGAGTTTCCCCTCGCTGACGAAAGCCAGAGACTTTCAAATGTCAAATGATTCACTACCTTTTTCTTTTTTTTATACCTTCAACCTGAGCGCAGGTTTTTGCATGTAAAAGACCGAAATAAATACCAAGATCATCCAAAATGTAAAAATAACTTTGGTCATTTTCAGGCTTAAACTCTGGAGCAAACTTGACTCTTCTAAACTTTGGGGATGTTCTGCAAGTTCCTGATTGTTGTGACAAGGATAGACATCTGTGCAGACATTCGTAGCTGCATTCCAGCAGCACCCACGACTTAGTGGCCTGAGGCTGTTCTTCCGTGAGCTAAAAGGTTATTTCAGCCCTGGGTCTGTTGCAGTTCCCCTGAGGTCTGAGCTTTAAGGCAGATGTGTGAGGTGTGCTGGTCCACCAGGTTTGTGCCTGACGGGGTCTCCTGCCATGCTGAGCCTAGACAGACGTTAAGATCAAGAAGTCTGCTTCACTTGTATTAATTCTTCAAACACACATTTGTGGGGCTTAGAGAGTATGTTATTTTTATTATTGTCTTAGATCTAACTGAAATTATATTGCTCGAAATCATTTCTTCATCATAACTACGTCTGCCTCTGCAAATTGTTAAATGTTGCACACTTATTTGGGGTTTTATTCGTGTCTCAGAGCAGTGTGTGAATAGATAAAAGATTAACACATTTCACTGCTTTCTAAACATAAATGAAGCAATTTCTCATTCTGGAGCTCTCCTGATCACTGCAGGTAGTTGCACAGGTTGCAAGCTTCACTCCAAAGGTTCAGTTGTCTGAAAAGTCCTATTTCTACACCTGAACTATTCTAAGCCCTTGCTCTAAGAAACCAGGGACTAGAAACAGGAGCGGGGCTGAATAAAGGATCCCATAAAACAGTGGCTCCCAAACTGTGGATCCCGAGATCATTTCAGAAGGTTGCCAGATAATTGTTAGAACTATGTAACCTATATGAATCGAATCATTGTTAAAATGAATCATTGCACCCCTAATATATATATATATTGTTAATAACTGTCATCGCAGAAAGGGTTAGAAAGGGTTTGTCTCTAAATGACGGCGGACATGAGAACAGTATAGAAAAAATTAAGAGTGCCCCACCTGCATTCATGGATCGTTAAAAAGATCGCTCTTTGCAGATTTAAGTCCAGAGATCAGATTTAACTCCTCATACGAGTCCATCATGATTATTTGAATTTCCAAAGAGGGTGTTTGTTCTGATAACAGCTGCCATTTCTCTACTGGCTGATCACAGAAACTGATGTTATGCTACAAACAAACATATCTCATGCACTCAGTGCAGAGAATATGGAGATATTCTTTCCATTATCTGTTTGAATTCATAAACATATATTTCTATGAGCAAAACTTATTAGCTCACAGATGTGAGCTGGCAACAGTAAAAAAAAGCAATAATGTTCAGAGGGCTGTGTTGTTTTGTGAATATGAATGTGAAGATGATGCATCAGCAAGCAATGAAGCAGAACTGGGATTTTACAGCTGTAATCAAACATGTAGCCATCAGTCTGGAAAGGATGAGAATTTTAATTCTTCATCTGTGAAGAAAAATACCCCCACATCTCAGCAGAGTCAGAAAACCATGCTCCGAAGATATTTCTCTCTCTAACAGTGCCCAGAGAGAGAGAGAGAGAGAGAAAAAAAACTGCACCTTTTAGAAAGAATAATTTTCAAGAAGCTGACAAGTCTATTTTATAGTTTTCTCTTAATGCTGTAATCTAAGAGGGATGGCTACGGAGACAGAAACAATTCTTTCTGTGATGAGGCTGTTTGCTCTGCTGCTGCAAATGATCATTAGTGGAGGACCAGGAAAACACACACAAAAACACACACCCAGAGCAAGGATGTCTCTTTTGATCATTCCTTTAGGCGTTTGATCCTTTGAAAAAAAGAATAGCGAGAATGAGTTTTTTATGATCCCCTGTAAACCGACTGCCTCTGCTTGACTGCAGAACGTTCTGTGATTAGACGCAAAACATTAGCAGGGTTTTTTTTTTTTAAAAGGTGAGCGAAATCAACGAGGAAAAAAAAACCATCAGAAATGGAATAGTTCAAGGCAGAATTGAACCCAACAGAGGAGAATAGGCCGCAATAGAAAAACATGAAATATGAATAGGCCCTTGATGATATTCCCACTCTATCTGCCTGTCAGTGGGACTTCATTGATATTCAGGGGAGAACTCCTCTTCAAGCAGCACATATCAAAAGGCAGTGTTATGATCAATAAACATGCCATGGGAATCAAAGCTTTTTTCTTTGATGGCATTGGTCATTTGCCCAGAAACTGTTTGGAAGCGGGAGCCAGCTTTGAAGGCTGCCTGGTATGAGTCACTGGTTACATTTACAAGAGAGCAGAAAATCTGATTTTTAACCTTTTGTGGGTCAGTTGAGCCGCTGATCCTCTTGTCGCTCTCTCAACAGCAGAGAATAAGATGCCCGAGCATCTAGTCCCTGCTTAGACAGCCTTGAAAAGAGCAGCTGTAAAAAGAGAACTGAGATTGACTGTAAAAAAGAAAAAAAGTCTTTCGACTTTTTGATTGATAATGCTGCAGTAATAACAAATCCTGTGACATTTCTGAGTGAACCCCTGGGTTTAAGACTGATTGAATATTTTGGAGTGCATTAAAATTACGTACATAAAATCCCTGAGGAGAACCGGGGAGGCAAACATTTCTCCTGGACTTGTGCGGTATCACACAGCTTAGGAAAAAAATCATAAAAAACATACACGAACAAATTTCATGAGGTTTCTGAGCTCCAGTAAATAAATCCCTCTAACAAGTGACACAATTTTGATTTAAGAAAGTTATGGGAATAAAACAGTGTATAGCACAGAAATAAACTTTGCATCCTTGTTGTTGTTACTCTAAACATAATCTCTGTTTCTTTATAAATGAAAATGACTGAACACCTCCATGGAAATTCACTATGTTTTGAGGCATTTTTTAAATAGTGATTTGGTTTATTCATCATTTCTAGTAAACAAGCTCAGAGATTCAAAACAAGAGGTAGGATCCACCTTTTTGTTTATTCCATTTCCCACCATTTATCCCGACCGTCATTCTCTCCAGCCTTGAAGAATTCCCAGGCTGGAGTGATCGATAAAGTCAATCAATTCTTTTCAGCCGTACTCATTATTGTTCTGCATCCTGCTCATCACCTGGTCACCCAAAGAGCTTACAAAATAAGTTCATTTCAGGAGTGCAGAATCATCCTGTTGAGAAACAATTGGCTGCCAAACAGGATTTTCATACCAACAAAGAAAATTCATTTAGACACTTCCAAACTCAGATTTGGGATTTTTGGCTTAAAGGTCAAACTTAACTCAAATTAAATATACAAATAATTCTTCTGGAGTGTAGCTCTGCATTTTCATTCAGATTTTTGATGAGTTTCAGAGAAAATTGCTGCAAAGGTTTGCCTAAAATGAGTAGAAAAGGGAAAAAAGAAATCCGTAGTAATGCCCTGAAATCACTAGACAGCGATGATAGAAATGTTTCATTTGTTGGTAAGAAAACAGCTCTTATTAAATTAGTCACAGAAAGGTTGAGTCAAGTTTGTATAGAGGTAAAACTACAGAGAGGTGCATTTTATTTTTCTTCCTTTTTTTGGTCGTTTGAGCATGAATCCAATGCAATAAATTTCCATTATATCCAAGAGAAGGCAGATATCTCATGAGCAGTACATTGCACCAGTGGTTCCCAACCAAGGGTCCGGGTTCTCCCAAAGAGGACATAGCATACTGTAGGCTATATGCTCTTAATTTACCTTTGGCTTCGTGGAAGGACAGAACCCAACCAGTATCCAATATTTATGATGAGAATCTCACTAATAAAAACATAAAACCAGCATGGTTTCAGCACAGGCAGTGGGTTACAGGGTCCATGGCTTTTTAGTATTTGCATCAAGAGGGTCCTCAAGGAAACAAGGTCGGGAACCTCTGCATTAGACTATTCTAGTATTTAGAATAGAATAGAATAGAATAGTCCTTTATTGTCATTGTTACATGTACAACATTCGTGAAAGCCGTATTCTCCTTACTGCACCAGACAGAGAACATTACATAAAAATAAAGGAGAAATTAATAATTGAAACCCACTGATGACTCTTAGGAAAGATCCTCTGATGCCTATCTGGCTGCTCATCACATTTCCACTTGCACTGACGCCAAATGTGGCAGCAATTACTATCACTGTCATGGCGACACAAATGGCTCGATTCTGGTGAGAACATTCCACAAACACACACATTTGGTCGCTGTAACTCGGCGAAGCAGATGCTCCTTTGCCCTGCCATAGTGGGCCACCTGCTGCCATCTCCCCACGTCGCTTTCAGGCTGGAACATAACGTCAGACATTAGTCATTAATTGAGCTTAATCGTCTCATTGTTAAATTGTCTGAGACCAACCTAATGACTATGCCAAAGTCAAGAGCACTAAACACCTGGCTGTAATCAACCTGAAGCAGAGAGCTTCTCTGTGGAAGGGCGGGGGCCAGAAATGGGTCGCAGGCTCTCATCTGCTGGGTCCATGTGTGATGAGAGCAGGAAACTTTTAATGAGGCTGGGCCTAAATTCACACAGCAAAACTTTATTAACACACATTCTGAGCCAATAGACACTCAGCTGTCGTGTATTTCACCGAAGGAATCCTCAAATCATTTAAATGTGTGTGTGTGTGTGCCTGAAGCCAAACTCCAGTTACCACTAGTGGACAGGAGACAGGTAGCTAAAGTTTGCAGGATTTATTAAGTGACAGCGTGTGCACTGGCTACTGAATCAGGAGGCTGAAGTGGCCTTTTGACAAATCAGACTGGATGGAAATGTGGATAGAGTTTGGGCGATGACAGGAGGGGAGCATGTGAGGGTGTGGAGGGGCTTTGGAGGGTTATTGGGTGGACGAATGCCCACCCTTTGTGCTCCAAATCCGAGTGAATCTGTTAGCCATTGTGGCTCCATGCTTGCTCAACAGCCAGAGAGCTGAGACAGGGGATTTCAGCTCCACATAGGCACTGACAAGCAGGTTTTTTTTTTTTTTTTAATCGTCCTCTTTGGGTTTTTCTCTTGCTCTTTTATCCTCTCTGTCTTTTTCTCGCTGTCTCCCTGCTTTGTTCAGGATGCAGTGCATAGTCAGCCCCGGCCAGCTATAGCATAATCTGTGAGTGACTAAAGGTTGTGATCCAAGTCCGCGGTGTGATTTAGGTTTTGGGATTATCAAACGTACTCAGTGTTAGGGTTTGAGCCACACAGCTTATGTTTGTGCAGGCCGTTTAGTGCCACAAATCCACATTTTGTCTTGAATAACAGGGAAGACAGAAATAGCTTGTCTGCATTTTAACCAGGCTATAAAATGCCGGCTTGTTATTACCTGTGCAGCGGTGTCTCACCTCAAATCATCAGTGTCGAAATGCCTCTGAAACAGCATGCTGATTGTCACAGATCAAACAGGTTTCAGCCATAACTTACACTAACAAGGCTCTTTTGGATAGCGTGTTTCAAAGGAGAGTGATGCTCCCAAAGTCCAGAGATACAGAAACTACTGCAATTATAGCTTTAACACAGATTTTAACTGGCCTCTCATTAATAACATGAGGGATTTTTACATAAACAGTCTTTGAATATTTTTACGCCAGTTTATTTTAGGGGAGCTGCTGTTGTCATATATTTACTGACATGTGCTGCTTGTTTTGTTGCTGTCGCAAATAATGGCTGACAGAAATCTATATAAGCACTAATAACAAGCACTTTGCATTTTTCATCCAGAGGAATGGAGACCATAGCTTTTCAGCAAGGAAGCAGCAGTTTTAAAAAACAGTGGTGTCTCATAGCTTGGGCATTTTACCAGACTTGTGTAGTCATACAGGAAATGTTTGTTTTGATTTAGCTTGATATTGTTTATCTTGCTTGTGAATCCATAAGACTTTAAAGAGGAGGCAGCGATGCCGTTTCAGATGGTTCATGTGGTGGCTCATTTATCATTTTTTTTGTTTAGTTTTTAAGATATTTTTGGTTTCAGTCCATCCTGTGTAGTTGTTTAAGATACTAAATGCTGGACTCATGGGGAGGCATGGGGTTTTAATGCATGAGATGCCTCCATCGTATATAATACAGAGTTAACACGCCATCGTCATTTAATTTATTTCTGAAAGAAAACATTGAATTTACTCAAGTTACAAATCCCCCAAAATCCCACTTTTCCTCTATCCTTTTATGTTGTCGAAAAGCCTGGACTTACAAAGTTCTAGTTGGTATATTGCACTGTTCCAGCTGCAAGAAAACAGCAGAGATTATGAATGGGCTGCTAGCATGCCTGAATAGTTATAGGCTTCATATCAGATTGATCAAACTTTATGAAACTTCCTCTGGCAAATATAAATGTTTACAACTCTTTTTTTAGTTGGTGAAGTAGACACCAAGACCAATAAAAAAGTGTGTGATGTGTAAAATAAGTAGAGTCCTTAAAGGGACTATACCCGATTTCACATCTGGCTAGCTTAGTCAGCGATAGCGGCTATTTTTTTTAGCTTTTGTGTGACGCTTTTTCTTCGCTAAGGGGTTTAATTTTCAGAATTTGAGTCCGGATCACTAAGGGAACGCTATTACTGGCTGATCGGAGTCTGGACGTTCCAAAAATTAACCCGGCAGAGAAAGCGCGTCACGCCAATGCTAAAAAAACTAGCCGCTTTTGTAAACTAAAATGCCCTG
>JAVQJG010050687.1:0-21684 GCA_036024015.1 Craterocephalus amniculus | reverse complement strand
TTGTTACGTCCCAGGCTGTGGCCTGCAATGATTCAGCTTCTGAAGACCAACCATCATCATCTCAACCCCTCAACAACCTGCACCTGTCTGCAATTTCCTGTCATCTACCCAAACATCCTCTGATTGGACAACAGTTCCTCCTTCCACCTCTGGTTGGCTGCTGGATCCATCATTCATCACCGTCACCCACACCTTTATAACTCCACTCGGGACATTCCACCTTTGGAGGAGCCCAGAGCAGGCTGCCCAGGCAGTGGTTTACGAAAAAGCTCCACTACGGCCGGCGATGTGACCTTACACATGGTCTAATGATATCAACTTTCTGTCGTTTCACGTGAAGCTCTATCATTTCCACCATGTGACGGAGTCAGTACCCATAATAAACTCCAGATGCAGGCTTCTACCCGTGGAACAGTGTATCCCGGTCCGACTTTACAAACCTGCCTGCACCTTTTAGCATAAATACAAACCCGGCACCGCTTTTATCTTACAGTCAAATCTGGACCCAACACATTGATATATGACCCACAACCCGACACGCTGGTTAAAGTGTGTGCACACACCCCGTCCCTCCTTTATCGCATTCTTTATTCATTCAATCATTTTAGACATTTATTGTTTTACTTGTGTTTTCTGTGATTGTGCAGCAGGAGTCCAGCTTTCTGAGCGTGAAGGAGCATTGCTTTATAAAAAAATGCCTCAGATGCTGCTTTCATTTTAATGTAAATAATCCAATATAACAGTTATTGTCCACATTTTTACATGATTCGTTAAATATTAACAAAGTATATTAGTATTCAGTACGGTTTGTTAGCAGTGTCTGCGGTTTCCATTTATTCCCCATTGGATGTTGTGTATTTTGTGTGGTTTTGGGTCCAGTGTTTTGATCCATTCAATAAAAATAAATAACTAAAATCACTCAGGTGAGGTTCTGCTGAAAATAATGAGACCAAACGAGGCCAGTTAAGGATTTTTAAAGGTGAATTATAGGCATAAATCAAAAGTGGTCAAAAAAGTCTTGGTACGCAGAGGGTTAAAGTAAAACAATCCATTTTTCTGTCACGTTGGTGAAGTCCATTTTCAACGCATGATTTTCCCATAGTAAAAGTGCTGCATACTGCCCCCTAGTGGTGCGCTCCAGTATCGGCCGTTTGCATTGTGTACAGCGTGGTAGCAGAACGTTGGCAGTGGCGTATGTCCCAGCCCGAAGTCTCCAACAACGCCAGAAAACTTTGTTTTTAGACCAGTCACTAGAAGGGTCTGGGTCCTCGCTGAATGTAACGCCACAGTTGCACAGTTTGTGGCAGCATACAGTGGTTGCATGGGGGGGGTCTACTTCCTGGAGGAGTGCAGCTTTATTCTAATGATGCTGGTGTCTGTCGGCTTATCCTTCGTAATGTGCGTTTAGTTCTCCAGCATTACAGCAGAGAGCTTCTTCTCCCAGGCCGCTAACAGCAGGTTTTCCTGCTTCATCACAGCTGACTCAACCCAACAGCCAATCAGGCGCAGCACAGCGGCTCGTTGGTGCGAGTCGGTTTGCTGGGGCAGGGATACGTGGAAAACCTGCCGGAGCTCGTGGGACCAGACTGAGTAATCCTGCATCAGAGGAAATCACGTTTCATCATGACGTCACGTTCACCTGCCGACGCCGGCCCTCACCCAGCGAGAGAGAGAGAGAGAGAGAGAGAGAGAGAGCGAGAGAGTGTATGTGTGTTATTTTTCTGCTGTTCACACACACTCCTCTCAGCCAGCCTCTCAGACACCCTGTCCTTTCTCAGAAAACACCACTTGTGTAACAAAGGCTGCTAATCTGTTGAGTACAGCAGTGAGCCCAGTGTGGGGCGGGAAGCACTTCCCCAGCCCATCACACAGTCCGCTGTGGTCACACTCTAATCCACTGAGCCATCACAGCACTAAAATAAACCATTATGTTCAGATAGGGCTGCTTCTCTGCTCTGCAGCTCCTCGCTGTTATGAAGCAACAAAAAAACATTTGGGTCCAAAAAGTGTTTCTTTAAATCTAATATCGAATCAGATTAGAATTTTTTTTTTGTTTTTTTCAATGTTGTTCAAACGAGACATGATTTAAGGCATGTGTTTGGGTCCAGAAGCGGGAGGATGTCAGTTTGTGTTTTACAGAAAAAAGCCGGATGTTCATAGCTTTATGTCCAGAGAACAGGTGCACAGTTAGATTTTATCTACAAATGTGTCATTATTAAAAAGTTATTGCATATTTTCTTTCATATTTTCTTACTGATGCTTTACAGCAACATGACTGGATATAGTCAGATTTTCTCACTGTGGCATCCTCTTACGCTGACTAATTCAGCATCAGCCTCTATCCGGTCTCTTCCCTGAGGTCTCTCCAGCCAGTAAAACCAGTCCAGTCTTTAATCTCTTGCTTTGTCCCTCCTCTCTCCACTGAGCCACGGGCGGCTGTGGCTCAGTGGATAGAGCCGTCGCCTATTAAAACAGGAGGTTCGATTCCACTCCAGTACATGTCGAAGTGTCCTTTGGCAAGACACTGAACCCTACCTTGCCTCCCGATGTCAGGAGTAGGAATGTGTGTGAATGTTAGTTCCTTGCGCCCAGCATGATTCAATATAGTTGCTGTGTGAATGGGTATGAATGGTTGAATGAGATTTGTCATGTAAAGCGCTTTGAGTGGTCTGTGACTAGAAAAGCGCTATACAAGTACAGTCCATTTACCATTTACCATTCTTTTTGGGGTCTTTGTTGATCAGCCATGATGCACATTTTAAAACAGCCAGTTTGTTTTTATCCAGCTGCTAGCGTTGGACGCGTTGGCAGATGCGATGCTGGAGAGCAACCATGGCTCCAGAAATGTACATAATACAGGTTTGAAACAGAATTTTAAGGTTGGAAACCTTCACAGTGTTGCTTTGACATTCAGTGGAATCTTTGATCTTTATGTAATCCTTATCTAAGGTTATTTCTCTGAGATGGAGACTTTGCCGTTTGTCAGAATTTAATGAAAGTTGGTCAAGAGTTGCATCAGGATCTTTTTTATTTCTTTTTAATTCGAAGTTCTCTCTGCATTTATAGTTTATTTGAATAATGTCTCATGGTTTACTATTTCTTACTGTATTTTTCATGTTATTTCCCAATGTGTATGCTGTAAGTGTGAATATTGGCACATTAGATCAAGTCAAGGGTTTCCAGCTCCGGTCCTTGAGGGCCACAATCCTGCTGGTTTTCAGTGTTCTGCTCTATCAGGCCTGACTCAAATGAATAAGTCATTGGTCGCGTTTACATGAGAGTTTTAATTCCTCTTTTATTCTGAATGAAAGTTTATTCTGCTTTAAACACATGGAAAATGAGAAAAAAAACACTTAATTCCTGATTAAATGAAAGTTAATCCTGACTAAAGAGGCGGGTTATTTCCACGTTTAATCCTGGATAAGATAATTCCTCTCTCGTCCTCTGTCATGGAAACCGTCATTCCGCTTTAAGTTCATGGCGCCCGTTCTGAACATGCTCCTCCCCTCGTCCTGTTGCCATGGTGACCAAAAAAGGTGTATGCCTTCCGAAGCAAACGGGCTCAAAGCGAGTCTGTTCAGATGAAAGTGACATAGCATGCTAGCGGCTAGCTGCTACTTCATAACTAGAATCCACATTAAGCCAAAAAGCTTCTTATTACGACGTTTCCTCATGTTGATGAAAAGAAAAAAAGTGGTTTTTAAATTCTGGTAGACGTACGTCACTTAAGCAATTCAACCAATCAGAGGCCTTCCCAAAGCCTGGTTCTAAAGCAGAATTAAGAAAACTTATTTTCCATGTAAACCTTAATTCAGATTTAATATTTCCATGTAAACCAGAAGGATTTTAATTCCAAATGAATGAATTCCGAATTATTTATTTAGAGTAAAAAAACATCATGTAACCATAGCCATTGTGCAGAACTCAATAGGCTGTTGGATTGTTTAATGTGGTTCGGTGTTTGGACACTAATGTTTTTGGTTGACCTTGATGGGCTGTGTAAAAACCAGAGGCATGATATGAAATGAATGTATGTTGGAGTAATAGCAGGAAATGAGAAAAGTGTGTTTTTGGGCTTGGATTTGAATGATCCTTATGGATTTTTTGGGCCCAGTATGCCAATAAAGCAGGCTCAAGTGAATATAATAATTAGATCATACTGTATGAGCAAAGTTGTAATAGATAAAACAAAACATGGGTAAACAAACAGATGGTAAACACTTTTTGAAGTGGTACTTTCAGGAAAGGCTAAATCAAACCTACTAAAAGTTTATTTAATGATTTTGACCATATAAGTGATAATGTGGCCTCATCTGCATCAAAAGGGTCAAGGATCAATTCTGTATATTACATTTCCCCATCCTATGTTTGAAAAGGGATTATTGAATATTCAATTCAGAAATTTTTTTTTTTTCTTGTTTCTTTTTTTTTTTTTTACAAAGGAAATTAATCTTAATCTTTTTTCTTTTCTCCCAAATGTTTGTCTGTAATAAAAACGGCTCCTTCAGTATGCCTTCACATCTGTTTTGACTTTTTCTTTTTTAATGTGTCGTCATGCGGCATCAAATTGCTACGTGTCTTTCTTTTTTACCCCGCTCTGCTCTGTATTGATGTATTTTTCTTTCCATTTCGTCCCACTAGTGTCTTTTAAACTGATCCATCTACACTGTGGAGCAGAAGCTGCTGTTTGTTAGATAGTGATAGATAGTGCTTGTTGCCCAGTTGGCAGCATTACTGTAACGCAGCTAAACGTGCACAAGTCTCTAAGTGGTCCCTAAGTTGTCCTGCGGGACGATGGGATGCCATAGTAGCAGCAGTAATGGAATTACAGGAAAGACCCTGCCCTGGTTGCACTGACGAAAAGCATAAATGGAGGATGAGATGGAGTGAGGAGCAGAGGCAGAGCCAGAGCTAACAGACCAATCTACACTATGGCACTTATGGAATTACCCAGTTCACCTTCTTTGGACTGAGCAATCAATGGCGCTCATTAATAATTCACACAGTCTTCGGAGGGAACCATAACTGTCATAAATGGTAATTTTGTTTGATCATTACTGTCCTTTCATTGGGATAAACAGACATTATTCATCAGTATAAATATTCATCGCACACACACATTCTTTATGCAGAGTCACAAGCTACGTGAACAAAAAACATATATCCAAGCTGTATTGATGTGATTTCCCCGGAATGATGAAATAATTTACAGAATTGATTAAGATGAAGGCTAATCTTTAGGAGGCATATATGGCTGAATATGAATGCACTCCGTCATTTGCTAGATGGATGAAGAGACGCCGTTTCCTCGAGCCAAACGTCATGAAAACATCAGAGGAAGTGGGGAATTCTGCAGCAGCGTCCATAAACAGTGCTCCCTCTCATGCATCCAACCATACGTCTCCTTCATTTCATTATCTGCTGAGAGTATCAACTCTGAACCACTTTGAATTTTTATTTATGACTCCATTGCTTTTCTAGAATCATTGAAAGCGCAATCATAGTTACCGCCGCAATCCATATCTATCTGTAGTGTCTAAAATAAGTGCTGTGATATTAGATTGCCACGATGGCGCTTTGCTTATGAGTTGGACGAAACAGATGGGCCATCACAGACACGGAGACTGGAGCAAATTGAGGTCATTGAGCAGGTCTTGGTAAGCCTGCGTTGAAAACGTCGAGCATCAGTGTAGAACAGGAAGTTTTGTTTTGAGGTGTTTGGTTTATTTTGCAGGGCACAAATGTATTTGAGGATAATTTGATGAATGCATTTGTTCCCACCCTCCATCCTGACACTCCTTCAGAAACAGATTTCTTGCTCTCCGACTTCATTTGTTTCCTCCTAGATAAAGTCGGCGTGCTGGAATTTGTGCAAGACCACAGAAAACCGGAATGTCTCCAGTAATGTTCCCACTTCCGTTACTCACCACGTTGGGTGAGTTTAGGAAAGAAGACGTGAGGTGGGGGTGTGTAATGAATGTGCATGCATGCATGCGTGTGGCGGGGTCTAAAATGTAAATGATGAGCTATCAATACAGTCTGAGGCAGCTTTTTGTCTTTCCTCCGTTACAGGATCTGATCTTTGCTATTCTTCTCAAGTGTGCCGGTGCATGTTCAAGGAGTGTGGGAGCAGCCACTGAATGCAAGCTAGTCACCACTGGGGAGCGATTTAAGGGCCTTTTATAGAGATAGATCCGTACGCTTTACTGGGCTGAAGCTGGCTACCAAGAATTGTGACAGACATGTGCCTACTAGACCTCATACATAAACCACTGGGGTGTTTGTATACGTTTGTGTGTATGTGTTGTTGGAGATAGCAATAGCTGTTGTATCTCTGCTCACGTGCCTTGCTTTCAATTGCCCAATCAGTCAGTGGAACCCTTCAGACAGTCTCCTCTTAATAAGGAAGCTTCCAGCCCAATTCCCACAGATAGCCTAAGTAAATCAAACCGGTGGGGAGGAGAGGAGAGCCTCTTCAATCAGGCTCTAGAGAATGGAGCCTGGGCAACTCTGGCACTCCAGACAATAAGAGAGACAGGAAGGGGTGGGGGGGTGGAGATACAGTGATATTCCTGTATGGTGATGACTATGCTCAGAGTGAGGTATACCATTCATCTGGACCCAGCCATCTTCTCAGAGCTGCATCTCAGCGCCCTCAGGTCCTCTCACGCTCTGCGTCTCGCAGTAAAACATCCTGCATTGTAATTCATGTTATGCTACAAAGGCCTGGGCTTTGCTACAGACTCACAAGTAAATACATCCTCCTTTGCCCCCCCCCCATGCTTGCAGCCTTATAATACAGTCCTCATGGCGAGCTGAGTTGAGCCATAATGTCGTGTTTTGTATTCAGTCCTGAGGCTGCAAACCGGGGTGGGATGGGGGGGCTGCAGCTTGCTCGCTGGTCAGGGTTCAGCTTGGACTGTTCAGAGGTCCCAAGTCGGCCATCGGGGCAGAGAGCTCTCCAGGCCACATGCACGTTGGTGAAGGGGAGGAGGGTGAAGTTGAAAGGCGAGGTCCTGGCATCTGCATGCGGCCAGGCCAGCAGATGTGGCCATCCTGCTCTATTTGAGCTAAAGTGATGATTAAGGGATCATGGCCCTTAAATAGACAATCCTGTTTACCCAGTTTAGGGCTGCAATCAATCCGCCACTCGCCAGATTAATTGAGATGCTTCCGATTGATTTTCTTTTTTTTTTTTTTCCTCCTCCTCCTCCTCCTCCTCCTCCGCCTCCTCTTACTCCTCTACTCCTGCCCAGCCTTCCTATCAATGACTTCTCAAACTGCAAGACCATAACTCATGAGGGAGGTCTGCAGGGGTGGAGTGAGGACTGGGCTTAATGCATGGTTAAAAATGTATGACATCATGTTACATTACAGAGATGTTGACTTTGTCCGGCAAACTCCTGGAGAGCTGCTGTTTAACATTACTCTCCTTTTTTTTACATTAAACTGGACTTCAAGCTAATTTATGTCTTCATTCATCCATATGCATATTCCCTATTACCTCTTCTCCATTACTTAAACGTATAACAGCATGGGAAATGTCATAAGATACGTCAGGGTGAGGAAATCTCTCTATTGTCCCACCTGTAACGATCCTCATTAGTGGCCGTTCTGTTGCAAGCTGACAGAAGAGGCATCAGTTAATTAGGCCAAAAGGATGAACTTTACTCACACATCCCTGGCAGCAGATGATAAGCACATCAAGATGTGCAAGTCCACCCCCCACCCTCCTCCCACACTCTCACTCCTTGGAAAGATCAGCCCTAGCAATGAGAGGAGGAGGAGGGCCACTTAAAGCCTATTTCTGTTCACCGCACTCATAGCCGCATGTAAAAGCAAAGGGAGGCGGACACGTGCTCGTATACGTTTCCATGTAGTGTTTTTGCACTTTTAATTGGCCAGGAATATTCCGTGTGTTCATTTATTCATTTGTGTTGATCAGAGGATGATGCGATCACAACTGAACTCGTCTCCAGCTGATCCGCCTCATGTGAGACATTGTCTGTCAGCCATCAGCTCCATCTGTCAGCACAAAGAATCTGTAAAGACTCTTCTCTGCACTCTGCCTTCAGGGCAAACACATTCCTCATGTTGTTACCCCTCCAACCCGACTCACCGGCACATAACCCAATCTTCCAATGAGCACAAGAAAAATAAAAAGCTGGAGAACAAGGCAATGAGGGTATCAGTTTTGGCATCGCCTTCTGAGCGTTCACTCTCACGGAGGCAGATTTGTCAGGCTTTGAGGGGCTGCTGTTTGACAGCTTAAGCACAGCAGCTACCTCCCTGTGAATTTCCTGAAACGTTGTGTGCAAAGTAGCCATAGATCATCTCTGAACCCCCCCCCCCACACCACCGCTTTTTTTTTTTCTTTTTTCCGGTCAGCTTGATTAAGCAGCACGAGTGATTGCATGAGCATGTTAATCACGCCGGTAATGCGGTTTGTGTGTTGGTGATGCTTTATTGAATGTGACAGCTAACATCAACAGGGACAACATGACACATAGTTAACCATATGTGAGAGTTGGGAAACAAAAGAAGCACCCCGTATATTGATTTCTTTTTATTTGCCACCTGAACAGCTAAATATTTGCTTAAGTCCTAGGCCAAAATTCCTCAAAAATTACATGTTTCACTTTAAATGAGTATATCTCTGCAACCACAAGGTTCATTTAAATAAGCTTGGTATCAATATAAAGGTAACAAGTGTAAAAATCTGAATATGTGTTGCTGGTGAAGAGTAAATTAAGATGATATAGCAAAATTTCAAACCTTGCCCCCCCAAAAAATCACTTTCAGGATAAACAACTCTTTGAAATCATGCTATCTAAGCTATTAAAAGCTCTCAAACCAAAGTACAATATGTTGACATTGTTTCTGCAAAGGCATCATCTGCTAAAGTGAAGCAGTACAAAATTACAGACGATTTTCCCAAAAAAAGTCCAGGGGTGGTTGCAAGGTGCAATTTTGGCACCATTTGTCTCATTTGCATTTTCTCATGTGTAAAACTTAATTTTCTATTTTTATATCACTAATGGAGACCAGTAGAGGTGAATACAACATAAAAAAAAACCCAATAACATGAACTAGTCACTTTTATGACCTTTCATAGTTCGTCTGCGTAATGACGTCAGAGGCTCCCAGCCATAGCTGTGTGTCATTATATGGCTCTGTGTGGAAAACTACTAGCGAAGTAAAAAAAGAGTAGGGTTGGGTTTTTTTCAAACGAGGCATCCTGAGAACCAATATAATGCATTTGTACTGTACCAACGTGGGAAAGATTGACAGCACTCATAACCAATCAGAGCTGGAAAATGGTAGCTCTCATAGCTAGTCAGAGCTAGCCAAAGGCGGGCTAGGAGGACAGGTGGCTTATTATTGGTTGATAATAGAGGCTGGGTTTTGGCTAATCGTCTCACTGTTACGAGAGCAAGTTTCTGTATTTACCCGGAAGATATTTCATAACATGTAACAATGGATTTACCGATTAAAATGATTTTCTCGGAGAAACTACGAAGGTAAGAGCGTTTTTATAAATATCTTCTGGCTGAGCAGTTGTTGTCGCCGTGTAACGGATCATATCTCTCGAATGCTTCAGTTTGGCGGACTGTGGTTGGCATGGTTGGAATCTGTGGAATCTCTGCTTTCGTTTGGTGTGTATTATGTGCGGTTTGGATGCGGGGTTGAGGCTGGGGAGCCAGACATGTCATACAGAAGTTGCAGTTGTGCCTAGTATGTGTGTTTTACACGTTTTATTTCAGTAAGCTATATCTTCAGTTGTGTTTCGTATATTTTAAAACGGTTCTAATGTTTAATTTGGTATGCAGCATGACTATATTCTCCGTCATTAATGCATCATTTATGACTGCTGTTCACAATCAACAGTCAAAAAACCCTTATAAGGGGGATCTCGGCCGGAAAGGGATTTATACACTGGGATTCTTCCAGTGGGACGTAATTTCAGAGAGTACAAAAAGTGAATCCTGTTATTAAAGTGCATTTTTTGTCACTGAGCCTTCTGAGTGCGACATCTTTTCCATTTTGAATCCTGCCATATGCACTGATAAAGCAACTGCAGCAAAAAACAAAGCTAGACACTGAAATCATGAAAGAATTCACTTTCAGAGCTCCAGTTCCCTCCAGTTAGAGCATCGAGCTATTCACACATGTGACTAACAACCAAATGGAGATGTGATCTTTCATTCATTTGCCTTTTTTCTATTGCAGCCACTCATTCGCTCCCTTTGGCTTTCCCTCGAATGTTGCAAAAAAAAAAAGAAAAGTAAAAAATCTCAAAGCTTGGCATACAGGAGAGAAGGTAGGGCCGCGGGGGTTGCAGCTGGTACCCTGGATGAGAACCTAGCACAAGACAAAAAAAAAGGAAAAAAAAATCAGAGAAAAGACACTGAGACTGAGCAGAAAAATAGGAGATGGACAGATGGAGGGCAAAATGAAATAGTAGCTAAAGGGAGAGAGAGGGATAATGATGATGAGACTTCAGCTGGGCAGAATAGAGCTACTGGCTAGATAGAAGTGAAACTGATTGGCTTGAGAGAGTTATGGAGGGTGAAAAGAGGGAGAGAGAAAGAGAAATTGATGGAGGGGATGGGCAACAGATGGGTACTCCCCTGTTACTCACCGCTGACCACTCGTTTTTCATCTAAAAGGGATTATTAGGCACAAAAAGAACAGCAGATATGGACAAAGTACGAAGGCAGGAAACAAGACTTTCCACCCATCTGTCTGTACCGCTGCTCTTCTGCTCCCTTGATGAGAATTATGGGCTCATTAAACTGTCACCTGCCATTTTAATGGTGAAGTGGAACTTTGGGGGAAATTTCAAGACTATTGGCTCAGTTTAATTCGAGGTCCCCTAACTATCACTAGTTAAAAGCTGATTGGTTCAGTCATCCCCACACATTTAAAAATAATTAATTTCATTAAATTTGCAGTTACTGCATCTTAGTTTTCGCAATGTTCAATGTTTCTCCTTTTGCAAACTTAATACACTTGCATGTCATGACACTGTAAGCTGGTATTTAAAGTTAATGCCTGTTGTAAAACCACCATTGTGATCTTGGCCTCTTTTGACATTTGACTCATAACTGATCAAACATATCTGTGTACCTGTCAGTATATTAATGTGCTAAAAGTATTACACAGGTTAACGGTAATCATTTTACGCAAAATTGACTTTTTTATTTTATTTTATCATGTAATCATGTCATTCCCTCCACTACAACATGGTTGCACACAGGTTGCTTTCACTCGTGCATATTTGAGAATTCCCTGCATAGATCCCATTCTGCAAAGCCCCCCCCTCCCTCCCTTGTTGAGCTCAGCTCCAGCAAAGCACTCCTTACACTGCCCCCTTCACCCCTCCCGCTCTCAGCTGCAGCAGCAGAAAGGGCCGGGGAATCTTAAAGACACAGGTGAATTTTCAAAACGTAATATACAGACACAGTACAGCTCACATTTCTTTTGAGTTCTTTTTTTCCATGTACAGCATTTTTAAAATAACTGCAGGTAACAGTTATTTGATAGTGCTATAAAAAATAGTTGTTTATGCATTATAATGGCATGATATCCCCCTTTAAAAAACCTAATGCACAGGCTTTCGTTGTTTAATGCATACATGGACACATATAGACACATACACACAACACAATCAATCAAGCTTTCTCCGCTGGGCATATCTTTGTAAAGTTTCTCAACATAAAGTCAATTGCTAATTCCAGCTCTTTACATACACAACACACCCACCCTCCCCTTTCAGATGTGTGTATTTGGCTGTTGTCCTAGAAATCTGTCTTTCAGTGGTGAAAATGTGCCAGACTGGACGAGCTCACCCCATTCCCAGGGTCAGCAGCATACACCTGTACAATACATCACACACCCCTCTCTATCTACCTCTCTGTGTGCTTTATCAGCGCTTGCTCTTCCTTCATCTATCTTGTCCTGCCCCGTCTCCGCCTTCCTCCTTTTGGTATCTCTGACTACAAATGCAGTCCAGCTCAGGGTCAACTTTGTGCTCTACATTGCCTCCTTCCCTCTCTGACTCACTCCTCTCACGCACTTACCATCTCTGCGCTGTGTTATTATATATTTTTTATTGTTTTGCACAATCATTCCTTTTGGTTTCCCATGTGTTTCTTGCCCTCTTCTTGTTTTCCTCACACCACCTGGCCTTTTTCCCATCCTGCCTTTTCTTTTTGCTTTGTTCCAGATCTCCCTCTCCCTTTCCTTCTGTTCTGCCCCTTGCCAGCAGAGCCTCAGGGTTAAAACATACTGGCAACTGCTAGTCTGGCAGGTGTGTAGCCTATGTGTGTGTGTGTGAGAGTGAAAGAAGTGGAATGGGTTACACAGTTGACATCTGGGGCATATGTGTGCGCATGTTATTTCTGTCAGATTCATAGGAAATGTAACAGACCAAATGAGAGGTGCCAGGAGACCAGCTGTAGCCTTTCATACTTGATATATTTGTGTGTGCACGTGTGTAAATATATCAAATCAAAATGTACAGCAATGCACGTGCAGGATGATGTAACAATTTCAGAATGACAGCTTAATTTTCCATCTATGTTTTGATTTGGTTTGTCAGATTCATCCCAGCAACCCTGTGCACTTAACAGTGTGCTTCACTGTGTTTTATTGACCGTCAGTGTGTGTGCAACATTAACTTGCATTACACTGCCCTGCAGTAAGCATTCGATACAGATCTGTTTGATTGTCTAATTTGAGAGGTTTTTAATGGTCACTGCGGTCATTCCAGGCATGGCAGTCATAACAAAGCAGACAAAGTCTCAGTGTCACAGTGGAAACAACGATCCAGACACAATCAAAAACCCATTAAACCCATTAAATTCTATGAGTGTCTGAGCACTACTAAACAAACACCTGCCAAACTTGGGTTTTTTTAAAGGTTAATGAACAAAAACAGATCTGCCAACAATCAGCATCTGCTTCTGCAAACTTGTTGATACTTAAATAGAGAGAGAAAGACTTCAACGTAGTCTTTGTGAAACATGGAAAAGCGCCTTCGTCTTGTGTTAAAACCATTAAACAAAGTCCTGACACACACACATGCACTTAAGTACATTTTTCACCCAGGTAGACTTGCACATCTTCCACGTGCACACTCACATAGATACTAAAATGATTGAGGCACATACTTATGCGTCTCTGACACACACACACACTCACACATGCACACCGTGATTAAAGACCAAGGCCATCTGGCGCAGTAAAGAGAGAGAGAGGGAAAGCACCCTCATGGATGCTGATGCAAGCCTTGAGACATGTCCTGTATATCCTCCTTCCTTCCTCAGTTCCCTGCTTCCTGTTTGCTCTCTCCTCTGTATCTTCCTTCCTTTGTTTGCCCTTCGCTGATTAAACACCACATTAACACCACATTATCCAGATTTCCTCATGCTTCTGAGTAAATGTGAGAGATAACCTGTGTACCCAGCAGGTACCGCTCTTTCAGCCAGCAGCACTAAGCAGATGCTCTGGGAGATTGCTGGTATCAGCTCACATGTTGCAGTGAGACTAATGAAAATGTGTGTGAAGCACTCAGCCTTTTACTGGAACTACCATTAATACTTAACATGAAATGCTCTCTGTGTTTACATTATACAAAAAACGAGGTGAAATTACAGTTAAAGTGAGATGTTTCCCAAAAGAAAGCTGTGAAAGTGGTCATATAGGAACCTCGCTTATGGGTTTGTTATTGTTAGCAAGAAAATCAGTAAAATCTTACAAAACTTTTTGTCTAGATTTATTTATTTAATGCTGGGAATTCTTACTCTTTCAAAAATTTCCAATTGCATTTTGAGTTCCTTTGTAGCTATAAACTCCAGTCCACATTTTTATATTTTGTGTGATTCATGAAAATCAATGACTGGATGTGCCAAAATGCCTTTCCCTCCTATTAGAAAGGACCAGGTACTAAGATACTGCTTTTGCTGGTGATGAAGAAAGGCTAAAAGTCAATGCTCAGCATGGTTTTGCAAAGTTAAAACCCAAGGTAAAAACTTGTGAATTCGATAGAGGCAGAGATTCACAGAGAGAAAAAAAGAAATCCTTGCTGTCATCTTAAAATGATAGAAAACAAGAAAATTCAAACCAGATCTGACTCTGACTTCATCCATTACACTCTGTCATAATGAATATTTATTTATATTCCATAAAGAAAAAGAGATATGCTGTTTGCAAATGGTGTTTTATCCTGTTTGTGTTGTAGTGTTTCAGACTCACATTATTTCACTGGTAAATCAGATAATATTAAACAAGGACTTATTTTCCGACTGTGTAACTCAACCGTATTTTGTCTGTGTGTATCCTGTGTAAATGCTACAACTAGTTTTAAAAGAAAAGCCAAGAGGAAGGCTTCACTGTGAAATAACTATTATCAGAATCTTCAATGCCTGAAGCATTTTTTTATGAAGATTACATAACCTCAGACATTTTCTGTTATATGCTAATAAAAGATCAGTGATAGCAAGTACACAGAAATAGTTGAGACCGCTCTCAAATGGATGCTGCAGGTCCAGAGACCCGATGCAACATTATGATCAAAGACTACTTCACTTGCCCTCATGCAGGGAGGAATTGCTACATCAATGATGCCGTCACACCCCTATATTCATTTACACACTCAAACGTCCTTGTGGATTAGCTTTTGTTGACAAATCAACAATTTTCTTAAAACAAAGAATGAATGAAAATGGGACCTCAAAAAAGAAGAAAAGATGACATCCAACAGCCAAATCTTTCAGCAACTTCATACTTGACATCTCATCAAACATGACATCTGATCATTTTCAGGGCACTGAAAAGGTGATTGAGTCAGACAGAGGTGCTAAGACGGAAGAAATCTGCCAGAAGATCTTTCATGAATCTCTCGTTAACAAACTTTATTCTCAAAGATCTGACAAGAACGTGAGACGCTGTGTGATCCAATATGCTTTGTCAATTATAATAAATGTAGTAGTTCTAATGATCAGATTATTTTGAAAGATCAATAAGTGAAAAACTCATGCTTTCAACCATTACATCATCTTTTTAGGATTGTATGAAATTGTATTTCTGCTACCCATGAAAAAAAGAATAAATAAAGGAACTTTTCAACATTATAAAGTGGAAAGTTTATTGTTCCAACAACAAACATATTATGTTGACATATTATTCATGTTAAGATTCTCTTCTCATTACAAATGGCATGCAGTACAAGACATACTATGAAAAAATGTTACAATACAAATTTTATTTCATAGATTCTGTAAAGAGAAATACAATCATTTTGTTAAAATATCTCAAATCTTGAATCTTGTTATAGAGATGTCAGTTTGAACACTAAAACACCATATAAACTCAATCTATTACAAGCCTTACTTAAAAGGATGCACTGACTCCCAGTCCCTGTATCTCACTCTATATGGAATAAATTGCATGCATGTTATTTGATTAGTGTAGATGTTTGGTCATTTTTCTGAAATCCAAGTGAAATTGTTTTATCATCACTGAATCTATTGTTCATTTTTCAAACAATTTTCCTTTCCTTGTGGTGTTCAGAAAAAAGCTATAACTTCCTGTTTGAAATCAATACAAAAATACACATAGGTATTATAAAAGAGCCAGGTAATGAAAATTATCCGCTATTCTCATGAAAAACACTTGGGGTCCAACTCATTGGGGTCCAACTCATTTGCTATCATTGTCTGACAGAAAATATCCTAATACTGTACAGCCGAAAGTTTCAATATAGCTTCCAGTCAGCGACTCTTGGTCAGGTATTTTTTACGTTTTATTTTTCAGTTGGATTTGGAGATTAAACCTCAAACAAGCAACTTCAAGATGATTCACAGAGTACTTAGACAGCTGTGAATACAAAGGTACTTCAAGGACTGTATTTTTAACAATAATTCAAACTATGGAGACTGTAAGTGGTTTGACACAATGGCAAATGAATTAAATGGCAGAAGTGCAAAGGCTCTACAGATTTAAGGGGCAGAATGGCCACCGATTAATTGAAAGGGTTTGAGGGGGAAGAGGCATTGGAGCTAATAAGAAGTATAATTGATAGTGATGTGTTCATTTCTTCTGTTGAGATATTTTGATTCTCATGTAGAATATTTCAACCTAGAAAGTGCAGCAATAATTACACAAGAACACGGACAAGTTTAATTAAGTTGGTACATTTTTTTGTATTTCTATTCATTATATTGCAAAAAAAGAGGCTAAATTCTAACTACCACTGATTGTAGGGCTCAATCCCAAACCACCCCTTACACACTTCCGTTTTTGTGGAGGCTCGGCCATATTAAGGGCTGTCTCAAACCACATAGTGTGGAAGGCAGGCAGACCGTTCAGCGAGTGTGCACTGATGCTCGCTTTGCATCTGGTGCAACAGCTAAATGGAGGAAACAATCTTCTTGTGCATCATGTGTGTCTGTCACACTGACATCACCAGGTTAGAGGGACTAAATGTAAGATTTTGCAGAAAAATATCTTTACAATAGCCTTTTTATTTGACCTTTTATAATTAAAACATCGTTTGATGAGCCGACTGACACCTCAGCAGTTCAGCGCAGGTGCATCTATTAGCCTGTATGCTATTTTCCTGACCCGACCTCGGGCCAGAAGTTCCTGCGCTGTTTCTGTGGATGTGACGTCTAGCGAGTTCATGTAAAATGGTTAAGGGCCAGCTCGCGCTGCCTCTAAATACGCCAATTTCTGCCACAAAACTTCTTCATTTCACCAGTGTTTTGTTCTGAATTGCTGGTCCGATCCCGCTGTGAGCTCCATGTGGCTCAGAGTTGCTTTTTGTGGCAATCCGTCGTTATTTACAGCCATTACCTTGAAGCGGTAGTTTCGATGACGTCACTGCCGGGATGCATCACAGCGCCTGCAATGGCTGTAAATAATGACGGGTAGCCACAAAAAGCAACTCCGAGCCACATGGAGCTCACAAAGGGATCGGACCAGCGATTCATATCAACTTATTGGTGAAATGAAAGAGTTTTGTGGGTAAAAATGTTGTATTTAGAGGCTGCACGAGCTGGTCCCATTCACTTCCATTATATTGGATGTACGCTGATCACGAGTGGCTCAAAATATCTCCTAAAGGAATTCATGTTACACCAAAACTATCTGTGTGAGTAAATGATCGTGTTTCATGCTGGAAAATGGCTCCAGGTTGTCATGTACGAGCGTACTGTGGAGGCTGCAGAGCCGCTAAGAGCCATAGATGGCAGTCGCTAGTTCAAAAAATTTCAGATTACATAAAGTCCCTTTAAGAAAGATAAAAACAAAACTGTCAAATCTCTCTCAGTGCTGATGTTTGATTTAATATAAAGACAATTAGCATCCATTCATTTGTTTGGAAATGTCAAATGGTAATGGAGATGGAAGACGTGCGGAGGGGCTTAAAAAGTCGCTCCTGTCATTGTAATGGTTGCAGAACGTTTCAGGGACAGTGGAGAAAAAAACGAGGTAGCCCGGGCGCCCAGCAACCTGTGCCATGATGCAACACAAGTGTCTTTGAGTTGCCAGTGCGACATATGCTTTCCTTTTCTGGTGGAAGAAAGAGGGCTCCTCGTTCCTGCTCGTCTTTTTCATGCCCTCCCCATCAAATCAAAGATCTCTCCGCTACCTGCGAGTCTGACTTGATTTGGGGTGGCACTCGCTAGTGAAGGGCTACTGTGTAGCGGTGGTTTGGGTTTGAGCCTAGATCTTTAAAAACCTTTTAGTTAATCTTAAAAAACTATGGAACAGACTAAGAATGGCTGACAGAGAAGGAAATTATGCATGAAGGCAATGACACCTTGCCATATTGCCATATGTTCACTCCCTTATGTTCAGAGATTTGATGGAAGCATGTATTTTGCAGAAAATGTAAAAAGAAAATCTCTGGTGGACAGACAAAACTTAGTGTGTACACTTGGAAAGAGAATACTGATGGGAAATATCCTGATCCTTTGCTTCTCCTAGTGTTAACAGCATATTGACACTCTCACGGCCAATTCTCTCCCAGAGGAAAAACATATTATCTAGTAAAACCGAGCTACTTTATGTCTGACTAATCTAGGATACAGTGCTTTTCAATATACCCATCTCATGCTTATCACTAGGAATGCTAGGAACACCTACTTAAATGCAAACAAAGGACTCCATCTGTCCCTGGGGCGAGAAAGGAGGATGTAATTTACATGATTAATTACCAAAACTTAACAGGCAGGGGCTTGTTTGGGGCTCCCAGGTTTCCTCACACATAGCATGATGATAAACGTCACACTCGAGTTAGTGATAATCTATAATTGATGATGCTGTTCAATTTTCTGTTGTATAAAGGATGGGAAAAGTTAATTTCTCTACATTTTCACAAAACTGTCCCCAAATTACTGGACAAAAATGCTTCCAAAGTTGAGTGTGTTCCATGAGTTTTCTAAAGCTTTACCTTTAAATGGAAAGTTCCGTATTTTTCAACCTGTACTTATGTTGTAGCACATGGCGCATGGTAGGGACGTCATTGCAGGTAAGCACAAGAGGCTTGAAAGGACCCTGGAATGACAACAACAAAGGTAGTACAAGCTGAATCCAGGTCACAGAGGGATCAGACTAGAATTTACTAACACCACATTGGTAAAATGAAGGAGTTTTGTGGCAGATAATGTCTTATTTAGAGGCCGAGCGGCACTTGCCTCGATTGCTACCAGGAGTTTGAGTTGCGCCACAACTGTCTGGGTGAGTAAATGATCGTATATCATGTTACAAAATAAGTACAGGGTGAAAAATACCGAACTTCCATTTTAAACAAGCACATAATAGATTAAGAAGGTGTGATTTGGGCAAAATACATACTGTAACAGTATACCAATAATAGATATTAATATAAATGCAAAATTAACCCCTTTAAAATTTGTACTCGGACAAAAGCCTGAGATATATGCGTCTTTACATTTTTATTTTACTTCAGGCAACAATAATGTTTTTTCAAATGGCTGAGATAACAGTTAATGATAAAGTAGTATGTTGGGGGTCAAGGGCCCACTATATTAAATAATTGTGACTGCTACAGAACAATATTGCTGTGAACTGCTCAGTGTATATAAGATAAGGCTTAAATTGAGGAGTGTAGCTGTAGTTCCAAGCATCTATGAATAAAGAACATTGTACAGGTTAAATTGCAAGTTGTAGAATAAAATCTGGACTTTTCTTATGACATTTGAGCTGAAATTATTCAACAGAATCAGGAATAATGACCAAATTTAACTTTGTGCTAGTTCCCTAAAATCTCTTGATTCCATTTTGTCATTTAAAGATTTGCTAAAAGGAAAAAAACTGGCACTACCAGGATGTTAAAATCAAAATGTCCTGCACTTGACAGGCCCATGAGTCATGATTGACTTAATTGTAACTGAGGCCCAATCCCATTTTCTCCCTCTGGCCATGAAACTTTTCTTCCCTTTTCAAAGGGCAAGGCCCTTTACCTTTTTAAATGAAGTCTTAGTTGCCATCAAGACCTCTTGCAAGAGTGCTGGATGTCACCATTTAAAGAGCTAGATAACTAGTACAACTTAATTCCCGGAATAAAAAGAGCACATACACCTTTCTTCTATAAAACAGAACGTTGGGGCAGCCCTTGACAGTCAGGGCAGAAAGGGGAAAAATAAGAATGATAGAAAAAACAGAATGAGTTTTTCTCGCTCATTTTAAGACGGACTGCAGAAAATATGTTGTGGTTCATTACCTTTAAAATAGCTTTTTAGCAGCTACTATAAGACGTGAACAGGTGCACACAGTTGTCTACAGTATGTGCCTATGTGAGGTGTTTTTCATCATTGTCTGCTTCCACACACACAAGTGCATGTTTGTAATGGGTTTCAACACAATGCCAGTCTTGCGATTAGGCAGCAATCAGAGCCAGACAAGCTTTAGATAGCACACATCAGCACACATGTCCCCTTGAGGGTGTGCTGTCATACGTCCTCATTATGATGAAATGACATGTTCTCCCATTCATCAGCTCTTAAGAGAACATACACGGTAGTCCAGTCCTGTCCACTGTAGTCCATACAGCAAGTACAAAGAGGATGACAGGAAAAAAGAAGCAAAATACTTTAAACTATTTTCCACTCTGGTCTGTTGGTGAATTTATAAAGCAAATAAAATAAAAATAAACAAAAAGAAAAAATATATATATTGTGGAGTTATTTTGAAAAGTGGTCAAAGCAAAAAATCTGACTGTGAAATTTGACTATGATATCACTCCATTTGCTGAAAAAGAGTCAGGGACTCTGACAATAGCTCAGCTGCATCTATATATCAGTGGTAGTAGTAGATATCAAACTGATATGGTTAGGGATCTGCCAGTTTTCATTATATCCATACCACACCACTCATAACACAACTTTACAAAAGTTGAATTAATATATTTCCCTAACTAGAGTGTACTTTTAAGAAATTAAATTATTTTACTTGCTGGAAAAGTATAAAACAAATATGGTTATAAACAGCCTCCGTTCGAGGATGTGTAGAGCTACAGGCTGTTTAACATATAACACTGGTCAATACTGGAAGGTCACTCAGCAACCTTAGTCAATGAGCTTTGTTCTTAACATGTGACACACACAAAAACAATGACTAAATAAATAAATACAAACAGACATATTCATAGCTCGACTGACAGGTATGAACTTCTTAATCACTGCACCATGTAGACAGTGATGCTGTCCTCCACCTTTGGAGCTCTGGGCTGACTTTCTCTATGCGTCCGAGCCAACAGATCCTGTCAACTCTCATTGTCTCACTATGGTAAAAAAGGCAGGGAGAATAAGAAATAAGAAGAGAATAAACACAGGTCTCAAGTTGCTGTGTGGGAGTGTGCGAGAGAGTATTGGGACAATATATCATAAAAAATGCCAGTAAAATAAACTTCTTACTGGCCAAATACAAAGAGATTTAAAGGCAGTCTTTCCCTCTTTGTTTCAGTCTAACAAAAAACACAGGCAGGAGAACCAAACACAGACATACAAAAATGAAGAATAAAAGTGTGAACAATCTAAAAAAGATAGGACTTGTTGATAAAATACAGATAAAGCAAGAATTAAACCAACATTAAGATAAAAAAAATGCATGCTGTCTTATATAACAATCAGAAATGAAATCCCTGAAAGCAGTGTGTGCATGAATCCAGCAGAGTATCAGCAGCCTGTCTTATTCATGCATATGTGCATGTATTTATGAAACAGGGAGAGCTATACTGAATCAATGGGTGCATGAAAAATGGTATGTATGGGTGTCTTATAAGAGCATGGTGAGTGTTTGGTACAGATTCCTCAAGCTCTGCCAAGTGTTAAACCTTATTTCTCCCAGTGCCTGCTGTCAACTCCACCTGTGCCATAAGACGACACACAGGCACACACTCCTCTGCAGCTGTCTCACCTCAGTTACAATGCGGGGGGAAAGGTAATGCGTAAAGTGGTGAGATATATTAATGGCACAGTTTTGCAAGTAATATATGTTAATAGTCAGGAACAGAGGCCTTAAAGGAGAAGTCCACTTTTTGCAAGTGGGGCCTTAATTGTGATGTAAACTGAAGTATACTGGACACCTATGGTACTTTTTGGAGATTTGGATCCTTCCCTGACATATTTGTTTCAAACAGCAAACACCAAAACG
>JAVQJG010050685.1:0-12433 GCA_036024015.1 Craterocephalus amniculus | reverse complement strand
TGGACTCACAGGAGTGCTAAATGACTGTACAATTAGAATTAGTAGAAAAAAGTAAAATTCTACTTTACTTTTTATTTATTTTTGAATAAATAAAATATGAAGCACAATAACAAAAAATTAAGCAAAAGCTAGTTTAAAAAGAGTTTTTTTTAGAACAAGATCACAAAGTCGGCTGCAGACGTTCTCCGAGCTCTGGAGCTGTGTTCAAAGCAAACATCTGGAATGACCTCTGTTGTGGATTTGGAAGCAGTGCAGCTGCATTAACAATTTGGTGACATGACGATACTTGGGACAGTTTTTCAAATGATCTGGGGATTTTTTTTCCCACAGAAAGGAAAGTAAACAATGAATCACATAAAAATAGGTGTGATGAAAAAAAAGCATGCAGGATTATTTCCAACTCAGGGCAAGACAAAATCTTACTAAGCAGTATTTTTTTAATTATCAAAGCAAGAGCAAACCAGAGATTTGACATAAGCATCCAGGTCCGGAGAGTTCCTAACAGAACACTTAGTATAAGAGGCAAGTGAGCCGAGAGACTTTGCTAACTTAGGGAGAAATATATCAGGGACCTTAAAAACATTGTGGGGTTTAAAAGAAATATATAAATAAATATAATCAGTATAGCGATGATTAGAGATGCCATTAAAAGATCTTAAAAGATGCTGAATAGGGAGCAAAAAGAAAAGCAACAATAAAGGCCCCAAAACAGCCTCTTGTGGGACACCATGAAAAAGAGATGAAGATAAGGACCATAATTTAGCTGTACCAATGGGAAAATGTAATCCCAGTAAATGTAAATCATTTCAAATATTTATACTTTACAACTAAATAACAGTAGTACTCTGGTTTAGATTAATTTTATTATGCTGCATCATTTATCCTGTAGGTTGAAATGACAGAAATACTCAGAGAGCGCGGTGGTGTTACTGAGGGATTTCTCTCTGACTTCATACACAATCTTTGGTTGAGTGATGCTATGTTTCCCCCTCTGGCTCAGTAAAGTTTGGTTTGGTCTGTCATCAAGATAAATTATAGAATTAACATTAGTCTCCTTCCTAATCCTCCCTCATAATCCACCAAGTGTTGGAAAATTAAATCCGCCTGTCTTTTATGCTTAATTTAAGTAAGTGGTTATCTACTTATGCATTGCAATTAGGATCACAGGCTTGTGGCTGCTAGAATCTATTACAATGAAATATGAGGTATATTTTGCCAAATCTACAGAGATATTCCTCCTAATTCCCTACACAAGTAATGCATTGTTACATATTTTATCTGGGCCAAACTGCTGAGTATCTTTGCCAATCGCAGCTGTGTGAGCAGATTGCCAGCCAGACAGGCTGCAGTCTAAGACAGCCGGGTCCAGCCATGTCCCACTCAAGCACAGAGAAGACCTCTGTGCCTCACAAGCGGCTGCGACCCCGTCCTCGCCCGGCCTCGGCTGTGCTGGATCTGCGGAGGCCCAATCCAGATCGAGAGCTCTACACCCATTATAGTGAGGTCGGCTCACTGTCCCGGCTGAGACGCCGGCCTGCTCCCACCATGCACCTCTCTCCGGGTCAGAGGCGGACGGCTGCACGCTCCAGGCCCTGCTCTGTCATAGAGGGCAGCGTTACTAAAGAGGCGCAGTCGACGGAGTTGCACCACAGAGTAAGATGCTGAACCAAAAACACCAGCATTTATGATGATTAGATTTACTGAAAATGGGCTTTTTGAAAAAGTGAATGTATATTTATGTATGCATTCAGAAACACAAATATATCTCACCCTGCTGTTAGGAAAGATGAAAGTAGGATGGCCAAGTCTCACTACTACCCTCCACCAACTCACTGATAAATTTAGCCCCAGTCCATAATGAATCAGACACACACTCCAGTCTTTGAAGGGCAGCCCAGTATTTATATCCCACTCACTGTTGGCTACAACAATGCCTGCATGCTCTGCCCCATTTATAGTCTCGTATTTCTGGATTCTGCTTTCCCCTCATTCACTCCTTATATTTTTCCTTCCCTCCATCTCACCCCGTTCTTTCTTTGTGGCTTCTCGTTCCCCCTCCCTCACATTCAGTCTCTCTCTCTGGCCAATTTTCTGCCTCATCGCTCCCATAAGCTTTACCTCTCATTGCCCTAACTCAGAGTCAGTTCATTTTAACCTGAGAGAACGCCTGGTTGGCATGATGTATAGTCTCTCATGGTTTCGCTGCGGGCCACGCACACCGGCCAGCGCACCAGAATAGAATTGCTGGATGTGAAATACTTTAACTCCCTGCAAAAATAAGAAAAGGGGAAAAGGCAGTAAGAAAGATTTCTTTTTCATGTGAAGGGCAGGAGAGTGTATGTGTGTGAATTGGAATATATGAGATGTCCTAACTACTCAGTACCCTCCAGGCCTTGTCTCGCCCCCCGGGTGTGTCACCGCTAGAGCCCCCGCACAGGGCGTCTCTGCAACGGTGTCGCTCCCTTCCGCTCCCCCCTAGTACGCTCACTGCCTTGGCACTGCTGCTTCCTCAGTCAGGTATTATTTCACATTTTACTTTGCACAAATACGTCGATTGTATGTTTGTTCAACTGTTCATCCGATTGCCTGTGTGTGCTCGTCTTGCAGCCATGGGTCAGTCGTCATCGTCGGTGCGTCTGCGTTCTGGAGGCTCCGGCAGCTGTAGGAGGAGACGGCTGTTAAGACCTGGGTCAGAACCGCTACAGGTCAACATAGTGAGTCAAACATTTCCCTCAAACACAAACATGTAAATACAGCAAATGTGAGAGCATGTGGCATGTTAAAGAACCGATAGATAACTGATACTGGCAGTGATACTAGCGAGGCATGGGTGGCTGTTTCATCCGATAATGAAGGAAGTGATCCGTGTAGAAAGTGGCCATGTGGATTAATGTCATGCAACACTCTTGGGGCGTAACTCAGCCTGAGTCTGGCGGATGAAACTTCAGATTTGTTGTCCAATCTGACGAGTGCAAATGCAGACAAGTCGATTGATCTTCACCGCAGACAAGTCACATTAAATAAAATCTACATACACTACCTGCCTTGCTCTGGAAACCATCCTAAGGACTGCGTCGCTGTCGGTTGTGTAAAACGAGAGCTGCAGTGCATGTTGGAGTAGTACTACGCAGGAAGTAAAACCCGGCATTTCAGAGTCCATGCTTTGATGTGCAAGTGGCCTCAGGGGGACTCCGGTGGAAGGAGATGCAAAGTCTTTCTAAAATATCCCTGACAGGGTTGGAAACATTTCTGGGTCTGCATCCAGCTTCTATGTCTGCAGCACCTGAATGCTTATATCCCACACTGATTCAGTATTTTTTTCCTTTCTTACAGATTTATTCATTGTGTAAATTCTCTTATTATTCATACTTGATTCCAAGTGACAAAATGATTTGCATATTTTTTTCATCCAAACATCAGAAAAGGGTATTTCCTCCTTTGATTTTTAAATCATTAGATGTTAAGCATATCTTTAATCGTAGTTATACACAGCTTCATAAAGAAATGTATATTGTGGACACATTTTCTGCAGCAGACTCAAACTATTTACAATTTCTAGTTCATGAGGCTGTAAACATATGAAGTACAATGCGCATCCCGTTGTCATAGCAATGATGCTGCCCACACCGTAGTGTAGCTTTCATAGTTGGCACGTTTTTTGGAAGGGAAATTAAGCAAACTCAGTCCTCCAGTAAACGAGCCGGCTGCATTTCGGCTTTGATTAAAACTTTTTCTCACTGATCTAAATAGTATTTGTGAAGCAGCGCACGTTGTTGCTATGACACTTGGCTGGCTCCTGTTCAGCTTCTTGCTTCTATCTTTAGGCAGCCTTTTTAGGCATGAGCTAAATCGAGAAAGTGTGTGGGTGACGGAGAGAAAAAGGGGTGGGAGAGAAAAGAAGAGAGATGCTCCCATTGTCACGGCCCTCCCCTGGGGTAGGGAACATGGACACACAACACTGTAAATGTCTTCTGTGTGTTTGAATGGTGAGCCAGGTTGAGAGTGGTAGCAGGCTGAAACGCTGAATTTAAACCAGATAAGAAAATATGTTTATGTGAAGTCAAATTTGATGTAAGCCCAGCATCAGCAGCAGAAGCATACTTTTATTAGATTCAGTGGAATGGCAACATTACAAGATAATATGGCTGTAGCGCAAGCGAATGTGTGAAAACTGCATCTGGTAAGGCTGTCATGGTTGGATTTGCTGTTTGTGATACAGCGGAGTGTATTTTACAGTCTTCTTGTTATGATGACGACTGGAGGCCAGGGGCAGGGAGAAAGCATTCTCACTGCAGTGGATTAACCGCTAATGCTGACGCCTCTTTTCCCCCTTTCATTTAAATGGATTTCTCCCCCAGTCACTTTCCTCTGCTCCTCTTTCTTCTCCTCTCCCCTCTTCCCTCCATTTCTGCCCTGCACAGCCCCATTCTCTCTTTCCCTTTTCCCTCTGTCTCTTCCTCTGTCCTGTCCCGTGCTTTAACCCCGGCAAACTACAGAAATAGCGGTCTGTAATTCCTATGCGGATAATGCTGTGTGTTACTAATGCTGTGCCTGAAGCTCTGCTGTCAACTTGTCATAAAGGGGGGGGGGGCAGTTGTCTTATTAAGACAGTCATGCAGATTAAGAGTTTCAACAGAAATCTTCTATGATTAAGTCTGGACCAAACCTAGGACTTTTCTGGTTGTAATCATATTATGTAATGGTATCTATTTATTATGAATGTATGAGTCAGCAGGCAGCGGCTAGTTGACTTCCACACATACAGGAAACAGCAGCAGCTGATGTGTTAAAATGGTTAATCTAACAGCGTACACAGTTCTCAGGCCCTTATGTTGCATTCTGAATTCATCCGTCAGGATGTTTGAGTCACTGCATTGACAACTTCATTATTTGGTGAGGAATGAATGGCAGCAGCTTGTGATATCTCTGTCTAACACGCTGCGTGTCGTTTCACCATGGGAATAGGTCTTTCTCAAAATAACTATATGCATGCACGGTTTGCACTATGAACCACAGGCGACCTAGAATCCTTCATCAGTGTTCATTCAGCATCGTTCACCTGCCAGCGTGCCAACCGCTAATGCTGTTTCAGAGTACGTGACAAGCTCTGATAAATAGTAATGCCCCTCGTTGAATCAGAGCTGAATCAGAGCTTCTCCGGCTTGTTTCTTCCAAATAATGGGGGTTTTCTCTGCAAACTGTGTGCATGCATGTTGTTGTTGATGGTGCGTATGTGACCCATTACATTTGTGCTGAGTGTGTTTCTGTGCGTGCTAGGTAGGGAGAAAGATAGGCTGGGGGGGCCTTGCTCTTATATAACTGCAGAGAAAGATTTCTCTGCTTCCTACAAAAGGCGTTTTCACTCCTCAGATTGGCTGCATGTTCCCCGGGACTGGGAAGGCTGTTCTCACTGAGGGATCCAGTTCTACAGCATCTTCATGTTCTACTCTGCATTTTGTCAGATCGTGCTCCTCTGTGCATGCACAGACTTGTGTTTGTGCAGCTCACCAGAGCCAGTATCTATCATTCCATCACTGACTGGAAGTATGCTGCTTCTGCCACAGTGGGATTATTATGTACAGTAGGTTAACACAGTAATATTCCAACATTATCATGAGACTTTTTTTAAAAGCTGGGTTAAATAGATATTATTATTGTCTTTATTGTGCAGATCTTTCCTTGCACATAAGTTTGCTAAAGTATGAATTATTTCTTCTAGTAATTTTTATGCTGTTCATATTTTCTCACAAAACGTTGCCTTTTCTTTTGACTCTTTTAATGATCAGCCACATAATTAAAACCACTAACAGGTTAAATATGTTTCACAGCAAATCCTTTTGGAAAATTGTACATCCTGTCAATCATAGTTGCTACTAGCCGCATGCCTAAACTTTACAGACATCGGTAAGGCAGAGACTTTACATCTCTGCCTTACCGTATCAGCGTACAGCATCAGGGAAACGGTGGGTGTGCATGAGGTGATTACTCTCGTTCAAAAGTGCTGATCAGGTGATTCTAAATTTAAAAATGTGTTTTTATAGCTCATTTTGTGCTGTATTTCACTTGGAATAACATTCCAGGACCCTGACTTGCCAGCTTAAAAATTTGTTTAAAGAGTTCCTTGTTCAGGAATAAATCCCTGGGATGTGTTCTGCCCCGGTCCACACCTACGATCGTAGTTCGCCAGCTGTGATGACTGCCGTGCGGTGTGAGGTCCAGCCTGGGTCATGAACCAATATTTAGTTTAAGTGTTTACTGAAGAACACTTCTATACTTATATCTTAAATTTGAATTTTTATGGCTACTTTCAGTTTTATTCAAGTACAGATATGAATATGAATGGTTTTTTTTGCAAAGTTCAAATACAAACCAGCAGTATGTGTATGCATAACATTGTATTTCAGAGATGAATTCATGTGGTTAAGGTTGTGCCAGTGATTAGCAGAGCAGTGCGTGTAAAGTACTTGCCATCTTATTTGGATGTCTTTTCTCCAATCGCAGAATTAAAATGATGTAATTTGTGAAGAAAGTTGGAAAGAAATGGCATGTTGTATCAGTCTGTCTTTAATCTACATTTACATCTATTTCAGTTTGAGCAGTTTTTCTGTTCAGAGTGATGATTGGTAAGCACATTCTGTCCTGCCATGCAGCAATTTTCAACACTCAGAACAAACATGCTGACTGTGAATCATCAAATGGTCACTAGGTTTGTTTTTTTAATTGATAATCGGTGATTGGAGACGGTTACTAAAGCACTCTATTTTTTGTACGATTCCAGACAGTCAGTCTGATCTACTATTCAGCTACATTTTTGCAGACTGAATAAAAAGAAAAGCTCCATCTCTGCTCTCTTTAATGAGACAGAAGCTAACTGTCTGTACAGTTTTCTGCTAGTTACAACGTATCCTGCAGGCCTCTGTGAACGATGGGCTAGATTTTTCTGGCAGCTGCCACTTCTTGTGTGCATTATTTAGCTTAACTTTCTCCCTCTGACCTCCCTGCTACACCACATGCGGCATCAGAGAGAACCCTCCACCAAATACGCGTATTATGCAACCCCACTGCTCTTTGTACTTCCTCCTCATTCCCTCTTTCCATGCACCTCCCTTTCTTTCTGACCTACGTGCACGACATCTGCCTGTTTTCTGCTCTTCTCAGATCAGCTTTTCTCCCACCGCACTGCTTTCCTATTCTTTTTTTAAAAATGTTTCCTCACCTTGTCCACCCTCCCCTCGTCGGTTCCTCCCTCCAGGCATGTGAAAACACCTGCCTCCTGCAGCCCGTTGTGTGTACGTGTGCGAGCGAGTTTCTGTTTTCATCCATGCCTATGAGCAGCCAGATATTTTAAGGAGCTTGTTAGTGAATTTTACAGGCTTTACCATCAGATGGACCCTGTGAAGTCTTTGCTGGGAGGAGCTGGCTCATCAACAAATTGCTGAGCAAAACAAAACAAATCTTCACCAAACACCATCTCGCTGCATTTCTGTTATCCTGCTTTACCATGCCACCTGTCTGCTAAAGGACCGTAGCAGCTCTTATAACTATTCATAATGAGATGCACATGACTGGAATGTACAATAGTGGAAGTGGAAGTTGATTGGTGTTGGTAAAGTGGGGTCTTCCTCACAGAGGATGTGATTCGCTTTACTGCAAACGTAACAGTAAAATCTAAATGCAGAGTATTTAATTTCCTGAAGACACACAACGCAAACAAACGCTGAATGTAAGTGCACTCAGAAAACCTCCACCAGTCTCTCCGTAGCTCCCAGTGATTTGGGCCGCAGGTGGCGGGCAGTGCTCTGATGAATAGTGACACTAGCGAGCACGCTCACAACCAGCACAGTGCAAGTCTAGTAAAGCACAGCTGATTTAGACAAGCAAGCAAATCCCAGAGCAGAACATCAGAGTGCTTCTCTCACGCCACAGCTGTAGAGTCAAATGACCGGTCTTTGGATTTTATTTTCAAAAGAAAATAGCTGATTTTGGGTTTTTTTATTGTTTCTTAATGCTGGCTTTTTGTTGAAGCGTCTAAAACAGTATAGTTTTTTATTTGGTGATATCATTTTAGCAGAGGCTTCTACTCTTTTACTCTTTTTCTTCATCATTAAATGCATAGTTTGAGGAAGTATATGCTTTCTTAGGAAATAAGTAAAGTGGTAAGACTCACATGTATTTGGGATGAATATTAAATTACATAACAGCAAGTGGCAGTTTTACTAAGTGCCTCCAATATCAGCTGGATGTTTAATTCAGGTACAGGGAGGAAAGATTTTAGCTGCAGTTATGTGCTTCCAGCCATTAATACCACAGCTGCACAAAATGCCATGCTTGTCTTTATCAAAGACATGTAGAAAAACAAGTGAGGTGTCTTAAATTAGCTACTGCCTCTAATGCAGTGTCTCCTCTGCAAGCATCTCTTCAGATGTTCTTTTTCCTCAAGAGACGTTATATACCCTAAGTTCATGCGGTGTATATGCAAAGACTTCCTCTCTTCCAATCAGCTACAGTTATAGCGATCCACTGAGTTATGCAGTCTCACAAAGGGCTGACACAAAGAACACAGTCACAGGGTAGATTCATCTTGCTCCGCGCTCTGCAGAACACACAGATATTGCCCTGATTTTTTCATTAAAAATAATTCATTTTTTATGGCCCCAAAGCGATTACGTGAGCGCGTAGGAATATCGCAGCTATTTGGTCTTGGAATGTGGCGATGTGTCTCGTGTTATACAGTACTTAACCATGATTTTTCCTGTGACCTCCCTCCTCTATTCCATCTATCTTACTCTGCTTCTGACCCACTGACTTGACTTTGCACTAACAGCCAAATGAAGCTGAACGAATAAACAGCTGATGACCGAACAATGGTGACAAAACCGTGCTCAGGAAAAGTCCAGCGGTTTATTTTTAGGGTGCTTTGTGGCTGGAAGGCCTGGGAGGAAGCAGGAAGTCAGTGTGGTTGCCGTGGGGACGGGAGGAGAAGAAAAGAACTGGAGCAGACTGGAGGGGAAATGGGTGTGGTGGGCTTTGCCTCCCATTAGCCAAATACCTACTGACCACAAACAGATTCATTTGCTAGCTTTAAAAACTGCTTGTCTGATTCAGGAAAAGAATTTCCCAAAAATCGACCAAGTCGGCTGCAGGCCAGTTGCTTCAGGATTGACCTCAGAGGTTACCGGCTCTCTGGACTATTAGGATATCGATCAACGCTTTCTTTTAGATGCCTCGAAGAATTATATTTCCCCGAGTTTTCAAACCGAAATACAAGATGATTCCTGAGCTCAGCTTAGAGAGTTTGATCTATTCACATGCGTCTGGAGTTGGAATAAAGCTGGAGCGTGAAAAGCAGGTCGGGAACATTCATCTCAGGGTGAGCTGTGCTTGTCGGTGTGGAGAATGTTACATCAAACAAATGCTTCCTGGAGCTCCACAACTTCCTGCCAACATCCGACCAGGATACAACTAAATATCACAATAGATTTTTCTATGACATCATGCTATTTTGGTAGCAACACATCAGCCTTTTTTAAGGAAGATGATCTTTAGTTTAGGGCTGGAGAGCGTCCAGTCTTGGCTGTCCCCTTTCCTCCCCCCGTGGCTTAGCTGGTGCATAGTATTCTCTTTGCACAGGAGGGATTTTCTCGTGGGACAAAATGTCCCAAGCAAATCCTGACTTTCCAGCTGCTCAGGTTCAGGATTCATGTTGTCAAAGAGGTGTATGTGACTGAAATAATATACATACCTGATAGTTGTGATAAATATTCTGTTGGCTTTTTTCATGCCAATGGACAAATTTAAAGATGTTAGGTGGATTACATTAGGGAGAAAGCTGCAGAAGCAGATCCTTAACGTAAACGATATACCGTGTTCTGCATCAAATGTACATTCAGTACGTTCATTTTAAGGTTTATTTAACACACAAATCTCTGGTGGTGGGAGAAATTCTGCCATTTATACCGACACTCCCTCTCTTCTGTATATGTATGAGTGTATTAGCATTTGGTGTCTGTGCAGATTTAGACTTTCAGATGTGACCTTTGTTGTCTAAATGTCAGGGAGATTGGAGAGGGAGCCCACAGAGGTAGGACAGGCTTATGTAATCTCCTCAAACACATGCACACACAAAAGCACAGATGAGGAGGAGAAAAAAAAAAAAGCATGTTTGAGGACGGTTGTCATATCTCAGCTGTGATGCACCGTGCACTCTTTGCTCACTGAAAGCCCGGCTTTCAGGAGCCATCGCTTTTATCTGGATGTATGTGCAGAAAGTGCCCTGGAAATTATTTATGGCTTCAAAAATACTGATATACTGCTCTGCTTTGGTGTTGTTCTTTTGAACTTCTTCTGAGGTCTTTTTATCCATTCTGAAGCTCTCAGGTGAACGTGAAGAGTATACTTTGGATGGTTGACAACGTGCCGGCTGGTTTGGGCATGTGGGAACTAAACTCTAGCTTCATTATTCTCTTTGAAGAATTCATCCTGATTGTGTTTTCTTTCTTCATACGAGCACCTCGATCAGGGGGACAAGTGCTGCAGCCTGGAATGTGCTCATGTGTAATACAGAAGAATCCTCTGTGACAGTCAATCAGTAAATCTTTATTGAAAAGAAATGCAACACGTTTTAGATTAAAAACATACAGTAACAAACAGAAAACCCCTTCTTTACTCATCAATTCCCCCTGACCTCAAACCTCACATGATATGATTGATTCTCCTATGAGTTCTTTTGGGAGACACTTTGATATTGACCATTTTTGTCATTCTTAGTTTAGTACCAGAGCATGTGGGAGAGTTGAATGATGACATCTACAGACTATATCTGGAGCCATATCTCCCAAAAAAAATGCAATTTACATGTGAGTCAGTTTTTAAGGTTTATTTAGCAGCGACATATTTGAACCAGCTGAAACCGACGCATTTAAATCAGGAAAACACAGCAGCCAGACTGTTGCTTCTGATCATTCTGGACAAGACAAGTAACAAAATGTTTTATTTAAAAAAAAAAAAAAGTTTTTAAACAAAAAAAATCTATTTAAAAATTGTGAAACAAAATTACGATATTTCTATGAATGTATGTTTTACTCCCACCCCTAATATTCACACACATAAAAGTACATGTGTACAGAAAATGATGTTTCTCAAAATGCTGTCTGAAGCCTCAGCAGCCCATCAGGGAAACTTAGAAAGTAAAAAATCCTAAGCTGAAATAAAAAAAGAATAAAAATAAAATACTAATTATTGTCTAGAAACATATTCAGTTCAAAGATTTTCTAAACAGATTAGTCTTAAACTTTCTTTTAAAAAATGCCAGCTGTCGTGTGGAAGGCTGTTCAATAGACAAGCACTAAACTAAAAGATGCTTCTTCATATGTTTTAGTGTTTGTCTTAGGAATATAAAACAGACCAGCCCGATGATCTGATAAATACTTAGGAATGAAACCTTTCAGAGTTTTATAAATGTATATACATTTATTTATTTATTTTAGCAAAGTTTCTGGTCTTCATCAGCTGATAAGCAGCTGAGTTTTATAAAACCTTAAACATATAAATAGTAATATTCAGAAGGCCAGAAAGAAGAGCATTTTAGTCATCTGGTGATACAAATATGGACAAATGTCTCTGGGTTGGCCTGAGTTAGGAACTGTCGCCCCCTGAGATGAAATAAAACCCTCTGTTACAAGTTTATATGAGATATATATTATTTTAATTTGAAACAAAAGAACTTTACTGCCTCAGATGGTTAACAGAGTGTGATTTAAAAACAGTTCCTCTGTGTATTTCAGGACCAATGACTGAAACGTCTGGTTTGTCCTGTTTGAGCTGAAATAAGTTTCCATGTCCTTAATATCTAAAATGCAATTAAATAGGTCATTTATAGGTTGAGTGTCACTGCAAGACATCAGCGTTATCATAACTATACCACATCTCCTGATGACCTCCCCAAGGGGCAGTGTGTGGAGGTTAGAAAGAATAGGACCTGAGCCTAGGGGAACACCGTACATCAGCTCGTATCTCCTGGAATTTGATTAATCAATGTTAAAAAAAATCTGTCTGTAAGATAAGACCTGATACCACAGAGGCCAGCCTGGATCTGAAGTCGTGATCATGTGCAGGCCAGGGGCAAAACACGTGCATCACATGAGTGCCGGAGCCATTTTGTCCTGTCACTCACAGCACTGAGCCATAAACGGGCCTGAACGGGAAAATGTGCATACCAACCTTATTTCCTTCAGATTTGAAAGATGGCTTGTAAATGTTCACATCTCACTCCATGAGAAGAAGAGTTTTCATGGATTCTCTGCTCCAACTATTAATTCTTACAGCAGTGTCAAAGCAATAAAAATGCCCCAAAAGCATAATCTACATCGCCATTCATGAATAAACTGGATATCTTCCAAACAGTGGGGCCAAAAGATACCAGTATATAATGGCA
>JAVQJG010050679.1:0-30517 GCA_036024015.1 Craterocephalus amniculus | reverse complement strand
ATTTCAGTTGATTTGTAATGAATACACAATGTATGACATTTCATGTTTTTTAATTGCATTACAGGAAATAAAGAACTTTATCACAATATTCTAATTTTCTGAGACAGACCTGTACATTGATCAGCTCTGAGATTATTGCCACTGACAGATGAAGTAAAAGAAACAAACTGGCTACAACAGTACCTGGCAGTGGGTGGTATGAGCTTGGTAGCCACGGAGCACCTAGCACCAGGGGAACACATACCCCCAGGATGCGTGATGGGAAGAGCTGGTGGGGAGCAATGTTAGCTGTTAAACCTTGGGTCCTGCCACTTTTATAGAGGACAAACAACACCGACCTAAACTATTCCTGCTAAACAAATACAACCAAAACCAAATCTTTTTTAATTGCAATAGTTTCTGCCAGCAGGATCATGTGTAATGCCTTGCTCCTAAAACAATTAGAGAACGCTCTCAGGTGTTGACTTGTCCTCCAGCTTTGATTCAGTTTCTGTGAGATGTCCACGAAGGCTTATGCTTCAATCTTACAAAGCCTGTGAAAATGTTTCAGCTTATGAAAGATTCCTGATTTACATAGAAAGTAACATTTTATTGCTTCTAGACATTTAATGATGTCTTTATGGCATAATAAGAATTATTGGTTGCAGTCCTGAATACGATGACCATGAATCATTCTATGACCAGGTGAACATTAGCAGTGGACTGTCGCTGTAAGAAGGCTGCAGGTTTGAATTCCAGGTAGAGCTTCTCTGTGTGGAGTTTATGTGTGTGTTTATTCCATAAAACAAACGGGATAAACTGGTAATTCTGAATTGTGTGTGTTGGACTCCAGCCTTGTGGCCCTAAACGGTAAAAATGGGAATATAGAGTTAATAGTTGGATGAAAAGGTGGGTAAAGCAACATAGAAGACACATATCACAGAAAGTTTGTTTTTTCTTACCTTGAGAATCTTCATACAAAATCATTTCAACTCAGTCTTTTACTCTAAGTGAATTTATGAAATTTAATTTAGACTTCACTGAACATGTAACACAAGTTAACTGATATTCTTTGTAGAATACAATCATCTTACCATATTTTGAATATTATTCATTATTATTATTTAGTTGAATAATCTGGACAGGCAATAATAGCTGAAGTGTAGCATTGTCACAATGGGTCCCAATTGAAGGTGGTTAAATGTACAAGATGTATAAATTTGTGAATTGGAAAAGGACCATGCTGATTTGGTTCCTTAAAAGGAACTCAAATCATTTTGGTTAATATCTGTTTTTAGAAGGTGCTTTAATTGGTATCGAATACACAACCCAGACACTTCTGCAGCACACACAAGTTCCACACTGGTTGATGTGACAACAGACTTCATTCAGCTCTGAATTAATGGGGAACGAGCCATGTCTCAGTGAAAATATAACCAGTCAGGTGAGTGGGAATTCTCTTTTTTTATTCATTACTTTCAAAAACTGCTGTTAAGGTATAATCAGCTGCATCTTCTTAGTTTCAGTGTGTGACGATTGGAAAACTGTGGAGACAAAGGGTGTTACACTGGACTCAAAAGTGTAAAAATTCCACAAACCACAAGCAAATGGTAACAAACTAGCTTTTCAAGGGTGTAACTGTGTAACGATGATACTTTGTGGCCAGCTAGGCAACAGTGAATGATATGATTCTTTCATTTCATATATGTTGAAGGCTTAAATGATGTTGTGTCGTCTTTATGTCTGCGATGAGTTTTATAATCAAGAAACTTTTTCCCTGTGCTTCATGAGATATTGTGCTTAGACTAGAGACTGCCACACTCAGACCTTAAAACACCTACATTACTCTTGATTCAGTACTGCTATCTATTTATAGACCTATAAAAAAAGTTTGTTTGTACAGCACTTTTCACAGGCAATCGTCACAAAGTGCTTAACAGAGAAAGTAAGTTGACAAAATACACAACAAATGAAATACACAAAGTTACATGAATAAATATAAAAACTCAAATCAGCCATTAGAGTCCATGTTTAACTGAAGGCTTCTCGGAATAAAAATATTGTTGGCTACGTTTAAAAAAAAAATTCTACACATGATATGAACCTGAAATAAAATAGCAGTGTCTAATTAAATGTTTCGAGTGCTCTTCTGGGGACATTTATCATATATTACACCCAAGTTCCTGAGACTGGGCTTATTTAGCCTACTAAATCACTCAGTTTCTGTTTAATATGAGGGATGGTATTGTTCAGTGCAATATTTATAGTTCCAGATTATACACTCCATAGCAGTGTATAAGTTTGTTGTTCAGCCACTGCTTAATGCTCATCAGGCAGTTTACTAAAGAAGACGGTATTTAGACCTTGCTGGGTTGTAATGAGCAGTACAGTTGTATATCATCAGCATCAACATCAGAAGAGACATTGAAGAACTGTTTTATTATCTGACTAAAGGAAAATGTATATTACAAAAACAAAATAGGTCCCAGAACGGAGCCTTGGGAAACTTCACATGACCGCTCTGGCGACTCAGACATTACATGTTATGCAAGCACTCTCTATCTCCTATTATATAGTTATGAAGAGAACCAATTCAGAACGACGTTCCAACATCCCTCGGCCTGTTTTTCAGGATCTGGTGAGAGGTCTTACAACACTAGGACTCTGTATTTGCTACAGTCTGTTGGCATCATAATGTCACTAGAAACTTTGAGTAATCATGTTTCAGTGGAATTGATTTTTACGGAAACTAGATTGGAAGTTATCATGGATGCCATTTTTCTCTAAGTTTGATGTAAGTTGGATGGTGCTTTCCTTCATAAGATGTGCTGGCATAAATGGTCGTTTGATTGGATAGTTATTTAAAACTTTTCTATGATGTTGGATCCAAACTGAGCTTTTTAAGCCTTGGTTCCACACCAGCCAGGACTGAGATAATAGACAGGTTTTAAAACTGGTACCAACAGTACATGGACAAATATTTAATTTAATAATTTAAGATTGAAATCAATCTGATCAGAGATTCCAGCAGATACGTTTACATGGACGCTGAATAAAATGATCCAATCCATCGTGTGTTTATATGATTGACAGATTCATTACACTGTCATTTAGCTGATGCTTTTATCCGAAAAATGTACAATTGAGTTTTTTCAGTAAGGTGTCTTCCCTAATGACATGACAGAAAACTGAAGTTGAAGCGGGATTCGAGTCATCTCCCTTCACATTACTGAATGACCTGCCCTACCACCTGGTAATACCTGGTCATTACAGTGGATGGCTTGTTTGTTAGTAATCACTCTGGCATTACCTTGATATGGAATTCCTTTGGGTTCAAGTTCCAGTTCTAGTGTGAGGAATCTTGGAGTTATTTGACAAGGATCTGCCCTTTGACTGTCACATAAAACAGGTTTCTAGGACTTTGATGGCGACATCTGGAGGGACTACATTTCACAGAGCATGGGAATGCCTTGGGATCCTTCCAGAGGAGCTGGAAAAAGTGGCCAGGGAAATGAGAAGTCTGGCCTTCATTATTTTGGTTGCTACCTCCACAACCTGACCCTGGACAAGCAAAAGAAAATGGAGTGGTGGATTAATATCAGTTGTGAATTGGCACACATGAGCACATAAAATGACGTTATTAGAGAGCAAAACTGTCATAGTTTCTTACTATCTATAGTTTGCTGTCGCGGCCAATTTATTGTTTCTTTTTTTATTGAGATAACGTAAAGTGTGTATTCACAGAACAGAAATTAAAGGTGAATTAGGGTGAAGAGTTGTGGTACAATTTACTCTCATAAGGGAGAAAGAGAAGGGGAAAACAAGCCACATCACAGAAAGCAGGAAAATGATTTTAAAAAGTGTAGAAAGATTATCCACATGATAAACAACAAACACATATGCAGATATGAAGTCCTATTGAAAAAAAGAAAACAGCAACAAGGAAAAGCAAATGGCCAAAAAGGATAAAAACGTAATTCTGATGATTTAGAAAATGTCAATGATCAGTATCATTATATTAAACTGTCATTTAGCAGACGTTTTTATCCAAAGCAACCTACAATTTAGTTTTACCAGCGGTGCCATCACTGGAGGCTAGGAGGTAAGGTGTCTTATGCAAGGACACGACAGGCAACGGGTTGGAGCAGGATTCGACATACCACCATTCACATTACTGAATGACCGACCCTACCACTGCAATATCAGTGGTAAAACTACTACTACTACTTATACTACTATTACTTATACTGATATTAATATTAATACTAATCATCATCATCATCAACTCAGCCTGTCAACATTATTGGTGGGAAGTTGATGTAATTAAGGTGGTCACCATACCGACAGCCCCATCCCAACCATAGCTCCCCAACGCTGAAACGTCACCCAACATGCCCCTCAAGCCAACCTGTGCTTGTATAATTTTTATTGTGCGTTTGTCTGTCCTAAGATGGCGAGATGCAATTAAAAGTGGGCCCAGGGTGCAGGCAGTGCCTCACACTGGGCGGGTATTGGAGCAGGTGGACTGCCTCATTTGCCCGCCCAGTTAAAGGGCACCTAGCCCCTGGCCTTCCCTGCTCTATGAGTTTGTTTGTTTGTTTGTCTAAATGTGAATGTGCTGAATGTGAATGAATTGCTGGGCAGCCAGGCAGCTCATGGACAGGGCACCAAGACAGGGGAAGGAGGAGTGGCCAAGTCGATACCACAACAACTCCTGCAGTCCTTATTTAGGTTGTATCCATATTTTTTCTGCCAAAAACAACAGACAAAACGAAGAAATGTGCAGGCGGACTGTTATCTTGTGTTGCTAGAAATGTGTAGCTAATGAACGAGATGTGCATAACTTTTCCATTGAGATTCTACATACAGGTAATGAGAATACATTGATCCATGGCTTAGACATTTCCTGTCCTAGGTCAGCGCAAATGGCCACGCTTCCACTGTCTTTTCACTGTCTCTTGTATCTTCAGGAAGGGGGATCAAATTGAATTGTAAAAAAGACTCAATGACACCCATTGGTTCCTGTGGCCACTAACATTTTGAAAGAATTGTTTTTATTGTATAATAATTGGACTACAATGAACTGGATTCAGTTGGACTGTGCCTGGAAAGAATTCTTGAGATGACTTTGTTGATAATTGGCACTATAAAAATAAAGCTGAGCTTAATTAAAGCTGAGCTAGCAGCTTAGCATGCTAGCCTGTGTTTTTTGTTAAATCAGGTTTAAATATTCAGGTATTATTTCAAGTATAGGATATTTGTGTGTAAACTACCGCTCAGAAAAGCAACAAACAATGTGCTGAGGTCTTTTTCCAAACAGTTTGGTGTCATTCATTTTTTCACTGTGAGGTAAATGGCTGAAAGCTCCTGAGCAGCTAAATAAGCCATGTGCTGCGGGTGATTTTTCAACAACAGTAAACCAGACACATATTCCTCCATCATTATTTAGTAAGGAATTCAAAGGCTTTAGTGCCTGTGTAATAATCCTGTCGGAGGGAAATAATAAGAATAGAAGAAGAGAGAAGCACCAACATTGTTGGAGGCCAATAAAAGCAGCAGGAACAGCTGATATCATCCAGCAGCGACAGAGCAACGTGAGCTAAGAAAAAGCACGGATCAGCCTTGAGAGATGTGGCATTTTCTAATTTATAACAACAGTATGCAATTATAATAAGAAGAAATGGGATCTGTCACGGCGTCTAAGCTGGAGTTTTTATTAGACCGATGGGAGGTCTTTCTACCTCTGCTTTCTGTGTTGTAGTAATGAAAGTTACAGCACGTTCTCGTCCAGCCAAAGGTTGGCCCAGCCTAATGAAAACAGATGAAGCAGAGATAAAGTGTTTGCCGACATTAAGGGACTCATTTATCACCGTTAGGCCTCCAGCTATAGAACACCTTGGTCTGGAGTTGTGCTTTAACAGGCCCTGCCTCTCAGCACCCCGGCGGCTCACTGCAGGCACGTGCATCCTACATCTTTACCTTTCTTTTTTCTCTTTATCGTTGCAGCTTTTGCATTATGATCATGAATAATTTCAGTTTACACACAGGCAGTCTCATGCAGACCCAACCCCCGGCTGTTTTGTATTTAAGATGAAGTTTTAGCGGCAAAAGAAGACGGAGACTTCTGCAGGAACTTCTAAATCTAAAGGATATGATAAGATCCTGATTTAGAGGATTTGGAGACCTCAACAACTCGTGCCCTCAATGTTTACCCACGTGGGTTCAACAGCCAACCGAAGCGGAGTCTCTTCTGTTGTGGAGCCATGTTCTCATCTAGTTGCTCATCTTGCCTGTGTATTAATGAATCTTTTCGGCTGTGTTTAAAGCTGCTTAATTAAGTTCAAAGCAGCGCTCGGGGCAGCATGTGCCTGCTCAGCTGACCTCCCTATGAGTGGAAGTGTTGATTAGGAAGTAAAGAGACATGGAGGCACTGCAGGGGATGGCTATTGATTGAAAGGATAGAAAAACCTAACTTGTATTTTTTTTTTCCATTGGAATATCATACAGCACACAGGGGCTATTTTTATTCATTTGTGGAATAACAATAACTCTCCGTCCTGTTCTGACAGTTGGGTGAAATTGCCAAGTAAGTAAAGAATTTCTGAGATGAGACCAAACGGCAGAGTTTTCCCTCATCCCAATAATAGCCCTTCACCCCGAGCCGAGCTGTCTGCACAACGCTGACCTTTCGACACCACCTCACCAAAGTTGGCCGCTGTCGATCAATAGCGTGTTAGCTTTTTGTTTGTAGGTTCAGGCTGCCTTGGCTTTATTACAGCTGCTGAGAGTCATGGGGGAGTCGTGCACTGCTTTGTGAGAGGGGAGCTCCCTCTTGTTTGCCAAAAGTGTAATCCCGCCGTGACCTGCCGCAACCCTGCCCTGAGAGGAAAGCAGCTTAGACAGAAGTGTGTCTGTGGGAGCTCCCAGCTGCCTGGTCTCTCTCTCTCCATCTCCATTTTGCTCACAACATGCATCTCACTCTCAGTTTTTGCCTTTATAGCATCATAAACTGTACATCTACCAATTACCTCCATAGGTTCTCTCTTTTTCTCCACAGCCGCTCACATCCTATACTTTTCATTTCACGGTAATCTCAAAGTGTGTCTCACCCAGCATCTGTTCGTACAGCACACCTCCTCTTCACTGCTCATCCATCCACCATGGAGGCTTTGAGCGCGTGAAAGAGACATGGTTATGCTAAGTGGAGACAGATTTTGTTTGTTTTTTTTCACCTATTTTTGCTCCAGCGGAGAAAATAAACACATAAAGTCTTGCCGTAGATAACTTTCATAACAGTCTTCAGAGCAGGACCGTTGGTGCACGGGAAGGAAAGCGAGGGGAGGAAAAAATGACCTCTGGAATCGATTTAGTTTTGGGTTGAAATCAGGACGAAAACCAGAGCACAACAAGACCGCTTGTTCATTTGCACATCTATTTATCTTTGGAGAAATTACGCTCCGAGATGAAGTGGCGAATATGAAATTCCATGTTTATTCAGTCCTGAACAGTATGAGGAAGTTGTAAAAGTTTGCCCAAGTCACTGGGAGCACATGCAGTTTTCTGCGAAGGGCAAGAAAATGTCATGTTAGAGTTGTGCAAGGAAAAAAAAGGCATGTCATCGACTAAAAGCTGGACACACATGGTGGGACATGTATTTACATGCATGTTCGGCGGCCGGCCCAGGGGCATAGCACGGCTGCCTGTCCGCTCCCCCGCTGCGACCGCTCCCCGCTCTCTTGGGTGAGACGTCACTCAGCGGGGGTCAGCAGCAATCTGATTCAGGAAGCTCTGCAGGGGGTGGAGGAGGAGGAGGAGGAGGGATTACCCACAAGTCTCTGGGCCTGGCATATCTAGACTTAGGGCAACCTGAATCTGCAGGGGGAGACAGATCATACCCCCCTGCTGACTGCTGCCGCAAATACCCAGCTAATGCTTGGCCATTCCAACTGGATGACAAACACACTGAGGAGAGGGAAGGAAGGGGAGGAGGATGGTAATGGGCAGAGAGAGAGCAGCTTTACTTAAGTATGACCATGTCTTTGAAATAGATAGGAAACAGGCTTGCCAACTCCCCTGTCGTTAAGCTCTGCTGTTACCATGGAATTCTGTGACAGTAACCAGCCATATGTTACTTAGTTTCTATGGGTTACCAGTGCACTGCGCTCCACATCCACAGTGGTGGCAAAAAGTTTTCTGACACCCCTAGAAATATACACATTCACAAATATATTCATTTTTTTAGGTTTTGTTGCGTATTTTTGCTGTGGCTGTAAAAAGAAACTGCATTTGAAGACCTAAGAGTGATTCTTATTTTGAACATGTTTTTATTGTTTTTTATTCTTTGTATGCATTCTATTCTATCTTCTTCTTACATTGCACAGCGCTCTGGTACTATGTTTTCGTTTAAATGTGCTAAGACAAAATGGACTGGAATGAATTCGATTTTTTACCAAATGCGCGGGGTGTTCGAAAACTTTTTTCCACCACTGTACACTGAACTTACAGACATCACTAAAACCCAGCAGCTTAACAAAGGACCCACTACACGCAGACTTTTAAAAATCCACAATCATTAATTTATATATTCATTCATTTTTACTGCAGTGCAATCAGTGATTCACATCCACTGATATCTGTAGTGAAGAGATTTAGTTTAGAGAATAGCCCAAGGTGGAGCCCGAACTAATCACCGTCTTCATTTCCCTGGTTGAAGTCGTGGAGTAGAACCTAACCCCCAGCTGACCCTGGGAATCCAGAGCGTAAAACTGGCCCAGAGACCAATAGTAAACGAAAACATTAAAACAGAGCAGTCAGTTATTCATAGAAAGGATCTGTGTGATGTTAAAAAGCAGCTTCAAAGTGCCTCCATGTGAAAAGAATGCGCTTTGATGTTTTACACTTTCTGTCACAGGAAGTGAAATCTTGAGGGATAACAAGCTTATTTTTACTCTGCAATGCAACGATGAGGGTTGATTATAACCTGGTTAGCTCCCCTAATTACCTCGTGCACTTGAGCTTTTAATGATTTCCATGATTGAATTATCCCTAACCAAATTCCTGTCTTCAATCAATTAAAGCCATAGCTGCACGCTCATCCATCTTCCAATCAGGACATCGGGAATCCCTCCATCCATTCTCATTTAAGGACAGACTGGGTCAAACAAATTAAAGAGTTTGCATCCATCTAAGTCCTCTGGTCTCATTTTCTAATCTTTTTCTGTGTACTTTCTTACTCCTGAGTGTGGCCGCGCTTTGTTCAGGATGGAACAAAATGCAGCTGAGGAAATTTAACAGATGTTGTATGAACGCGAACGCTACAACCGCGAATGTGCACCGTTTAGCTTTTAAAGCTGAGAACTGCGTGTCTCTGTAATGACCGAAGTGACAGAGGCTCCCATCACAAGACATCGACACAACACAAACACCCACTTTTGTACCCAAGCTCACACTGTTTGGCACCATCTGCTGGAACCCTGAGAAACACTTAGCTTGGCAGGATTTTCTTCTTTTATAATTTTTTGGGCACACAACAAAAGCTTTTTTTAAAATTAACAACAAAAAAAAAGGTCCCAGATGAGAAATAATTCCAGAGATATAACGCAGAGAAAAATAATTTGTGACATCGCAACATCAGATCTGTTACTTTAGACAGAAAAGTGTTGGTATGTCTGACTAATGAATGCAGCCTGTTTAGCCTGTTCACAGTCAAATTAGAGGAAGAAGAAGGAGCACAGAAATGGTTGCCAAGGTGCTCAGTAGTCATTTAACCCTCATTGGTTGAGAGGGAAGCCAAGGGCAGCGCAGCCTTTTCTCCTGCTGCTCTTTCCATCCCCATTATCTCCTCTGTCTCATCCCTGCACCCAGCAATATGGTTTTCCTTGAAAGGGTTCAGCATTCTGTTAAATGAAAATTCCAAACTGTGCTCTCTCTGTGCCGACGCACACAGGGTGGAAGCTGAAGATTAGGTTTGATGTTTTATCTTCCCCTTGCTTTTCTCCTCAGCGAAGTCATTTATTAGCATGGCCAGCTGCAGAGCAGAGCATTAGGGGTGGTTTGGTCACATTTAATATCGGATGAAGATCAAACGCGTGTGCAGGGCTTCTGGACCGCTCCGGCCTTGTCCGAGCGCCCCACTATGACGGGCTCTTTGGCAGAAAAGGAGGATGCAAACTTTAGCTGCAGCGTGTGAACGGGAAGCTTAAGATGTCTTGATTCAGAGGGCAGCCTCGGCTGGATGTTTTCTCTCCGATCACTCTCTTTTCTTTTTTTTGGATGGCAGTGAGTGTGCATTCCCTGGCACAATTTTCAATAGAGCTCCCCCTGGAGTAGCTGCAGAATGGCTATCACAACAATTACACTGACAGCTCTTTTCCAAAGTGCACTTGATTTATTTGATTTAGCTAAGATTAATGGCCCTCCCTCCTAGCAGGCCGGGCCGTGATGTGCAGCACAACACAGGCTTCCTGCTGCAGACACACGAGGTGTGTGAGAGCAACAGAAAAAGAGACTGTATACAAACATATATGTCCGCATGTTCAGAAATCATCTTTGGATTTAATCATCTGAAAAAAAAAGGTCCAAGTCTTTGTTACAGTTAGACTGCCAACGTAATGTATCCCAACTGATGAAGTAAAAAATAGCAACATTTATGTCTATTAATAAAAAAAAGTTAAGTTTGAACATGATCTGATTTCAATAAATTTATGAAAACACAGTTCCTCACTTTTCACAAGCATAAAAACAGCTACACTCCATGATTTTGGGCCATCACAGTAGAGATATGAGCAACATCTGAGACTCATAGCAATGTATTTGCAGAAGTGAGCGGTGTGTTTTTTATCCTTTAAATGATATATTACACATTACTGGAGTTGCTTAGATAACATGTCATAGATTCACCTGTGTTTAAAGGAGCTATACCCGATCTTATTTTGATCTAAAAAAATGGTTTCTACACGGTATATTATGTGGTAAAAGGGGGAAGTTGGACTTACCCCTTAAGTCCATAAAAATGAATGATTCAGTGATTGCACATATGTAGAGTCCAGGACATTATAGTTAGCGATAGCTACTAATTTTAGCTTTGGCGTGACGCTCTTTCTCTGACAATGGGGTTAACATCCGTCACTTCCGGATTCCTTAGGGGAACGCTCTTACTGGCTGATCAGAATTACCCCATTGGCAGAGAAAGAGCGTCATGCCAAAGCTAAAATTAGCCGCTATCGCTAACTAAAACGTCCTGGACTCGTACATACTTACAATCAATGAGTCATTCATTTTAATGGACTTCCCCCTTTAACCACCTAACATACCATGTAGAAACCATTTTTCTTAGAAAGATTAAAATAATATCAGGTATAACTCCTTTAAATCTCTTGAAGTTGTTTTTTATAATCAAATAAATAGATTTGGTTTAATCTCTTTTTTAAGTTTCCCAAATTCAAAACCTGAACACAGAGCTCAGTGTTGCCTGAGCTTGCTGCTCGAGGGATTCACCTGCCCCCCACTATGTGCCAGGAAGCGCTGCGTCTGGCTAGCTGGCTGGCCGTTGCCAGGCCACTGGTCCGGCACACAGTCCAGTGGAGCTGGCACCGACGCCTGCCCATCTGCCGGAGTTGACACATTCGCTCCCACACCACTTGTCTGGGAGGATGCGATGTGCAGTGGTGTCCTGGCAAAGCTCCCTGAAATGTCAACCTGGCATGACAAACCCATGCTGCCACTTGGACCTCACAGGCCTGGTAGTGTGGGGCTCTGCCCCGGATCAGACAAGGGGCCAGGAACATGCCATGGTAACACAAACCGCTGATGGACTGCCGGGGCGCTACCATCTTGTCCAAAGTGGAAAGAGCGTGTTCGCCTAGGACAGAAGATGACCATCCTCATTACCGGCCTTGAACCTTACAAAACTCGGCTTTTCATGATGCAAGAACAGGCAGCCGAACGGAAATGCAGCATCGTCAGGGTTTAGGACCCTTCGGTGATGCAATCTCATTAAAAAAATATCATGAATGAAATTATTTGCAACTTGCCATCTCTTCTTACAAGCAAAAGACAAAGCTTGAAAAAGCAAAACAACATGCTCGACATATTCTCTGTGGTCTGAGCAGATGGTTCAGGAGGTGGTGTAAGGGTCTGATGTTGGCGGAGTCTGTCCTGCAGCCCCTCAGGGCAGCAACTGTGAGTGATCATTAACACTGGGAACAGGCCATGCCAGCAGAGAGGGGAGTCCAGGAGTAGTTAACAGCCACTAACCAGTCATCCTCCTCCTCTGTGCTAAACACCTACAGCAACATCATTCCTGCAGCCCAGCGCTGTAAAAGCAGCACATCAAGTAAGATCTTTGGAAAAAAAAAAGACGTTGTTTTGCAAGCGCACAGGAACATAGCAGGGGAAGATGTATTTCTCCTGCTCTGTGCCTCACCGCTCACTTCTGCTGAATCTAAGGTTACAGCCAGAGCATCTGGCAGTTATCCATACGCTGTGAATCATGGCATTTGTGTGTGTGCACCCCCCCATGAGCGTGTGTGTGTGTGTTTGCAGCGATGAGCTGTGGACAGGTATGACAGGCTGACCTCCACGTGTTACCAGAGAGAGTGTGTGGCCCAGTGTTACCTGTCATAACACGGGCTGCCTGAAGCCCCGCAGCAGCGGCCTGACCAGGCCACTGGGCAGCCGGAAATAATAGAGACTGGCAAGAGGGCAATGAGAGGTCAGATGAAGGGAGGAGGAGGGAGGCAGGGACGCATGACAGGAGGACCTACAAAGGCAAGAGAGCCAGAAGAGTACAGAAATGTTTACTGTAGTGAGAGGTAGGATGTGTGTGTGTGTAAATGGGTCAATCGAGGTGTTAAGGGTGGGCAGTAAGGAGGGTGGCTGCAGCCGCCCCTCGTCAAGCCGAGCGGAGCTAAAAATTACAAATGATGGAGATAAAGAGAGACAGGAGGTAATCTTCCAGTCTCCGCCAGACACCCTCAAACAGGAAAACTAAGCCTCGGGTCCAACCAGGCGGATCACCTCGCATCTCTTCCCATTTGTTTTGAGCCCGGTTTATCTTTGCCGCTATGATATTAGAGCGCAGTGGCCGGGCAGCTCCTCGCCTGCAGACAGGGGGGGAAGCTGAATTCACCCGGGCAGGCTTGGCCAGCAATTAAAGCGCCGGATTAAGAGAGATTGCATTTTGTGTCCTGAGGAGGCGCTGCCTGCCATCTTGAGAGGACTCATTAACATGGCTGCTGTGGGCAGCGCCGAGCGCCGCCACGGGCTGTTAAAAACTTATGGACACATTATCAGCGATAATGTCTTGCACCTGGAGTGGAGAAAATGTTATAATCACTATTGTGACGGGCCACGGGCTCCTGGTCGTGCGAAAAAGGAAAGGTTGGATCAAGATAGCCCTTTTCTGACCAGATCCCTGAGTGTATGCGTGTGTGTTTTTTTTTTATTTTTTGATCAGCCACTACACGTGGGGAGTCTGGAGCAGCTGGATTTTATTAATTGAGTGCTGGCAGCGCTCTGCTCTGGCGGCAGGGGTGAGTCACACTGGTGGGATTGGTCTCTTTCTCCCTGATATCATCTTCCAACCATAACTACAAATAATTATTCACTCAAATCCATTACCGGGGGTCAATCAAGTTCCCCAATCTGTTCTAAAGTCCAATTACTGGAGCCAAGGCTCCATTCGCGCCTTCTTGCAGATGAAGGCCTTGCCCACAGGCTGCCCTGTAAATTACACATCGCAAACAGCGGGTTGTGCGTGTGTGGGAGAATTAGCCTCCTCAGGTGTGTAATAAAGCAGAGGTACATAGCGGCCTCCCCCGGGGCTTTCTGACCGAAGCCATCCAGCAGACTTCAGCAGGTTAAATAGAATTAGCCTGTGCAATGAGATGCACTTTGAATACCAACCGCGTCTCATGGCTCTACAGGCTAGAGAGCACGCAGCATGCACGCTGCAGCCTGGCATTAACATCCATCTCAGCAGTTGATATAATAAGACATGTCGCCATGAGGGTCTTCTCATAAAGAGGCTGCATGGTGACCCATCAGAGCATAATGAGAGGGGCGCTACATCTCCACCAGCACTCAGAGCCTCGCCGCGGCTCTCCAAGCCCATTAGCCGCGTGGATCACTGTGCCGTTTTGTGGCTGCGTTGAAAGTGAGGGCCGAGCCTGAAAGAAACGCTTCTCACACACTCATCTGTCACTTCAGGGGGACAGCGGTGCAGCCAGCCAAGCCGGAGCGGTGGGTGGGCAACAAGGCAGCCAGTGTGAGTGGATGCATGTGTGACGGGGGATGGATGGTATGTATGCGTGTGGTGGCGGTGGAGGTGGAGAGCTGGACGGGTGTTGGTGTGTGTAGAAAGGAAAAGAGGGTGGGTGGGCAAATTGTGATGTTATACGCTGGTGTGAGGAACAGAGCAAACACAGCGGGGATGGCTGAGGCTTTGTGGATCAGCAGTCCGTGACCGGTTGTCACACTGGACGCACACACACACAACTCCCGCAATCAGCCCGGTAGCAGAGCCAGTCTGACATTTTCCTCCATGTCAGGCTCTCCTTGCTCCGTGATCTGAGTGGAAACAACCAAACTCCAACACTGATACAACCCTTGTGAAGGGAAAACACAGATGTCTGTCCGTGCTACGACATGCACGCTTCGGTGACATTTCTTAGCGACCCCGTTTTTCTGTCCTCGCTCTAGACTTCTGGAGACAAAAAGCTGAGTTTTTTCAAACGCAAACAGCACCAGGGCACCGTTTAGACTCCAGACTGCTGACACAGTGAAGTTCTGTCAATCTGAGCCCCTCCACTAAACATGAAAAACCTCCACTAAACATGAAAAACCTCATCAAAGGCCCTGTCTCTATCCCCTGCTTACATTGAAGAGATCCAGCAAAATGCCAAACACATGTGAACAGGCCTGCTGTTTAACCTAAGATGGCTGAACACGAGCTGGCAGCGTTCGAGTTAATCTTCCATAGTGGAACCTCCTGGTGTTGTTTACACTGGAGACAACTGTGTGTATATGTATATGTGTGTTTATGTGTGTGTGTGTGTGTGTGTGTGTGTGGAGTGCGTCCAGAGCTGCAGAACTCGCTGTTCCCTTCTGCGAAGCCTGAGCAGCTACACTGTGTATGTGTTTGTGTCAGCATGATGGAGGAGAAAGGAGTTACTCAGACCTAATGAATCCATCTGCATTCAGGGGGTATTCTTCCTCGCACACACAGGCAGGAGCAAACGAGCAGCGACCTGGGAGCCTGTCCAGCGGTTGGGGGTGGATCAGAGTCACTATTTCCAAAGCAGACTGGCAAGGACAAGTATTAAATTCCCCTGATCTCCTCCCTGATCTCTGCCACTCTTAAAGAGGAGGCTGTATGTTATACAATCACACTGTAGAAGGCAGCCATCCTTTCTGGTTTCCAGTAAGGACCGACTGTCCGAAGAGCAGGGTTTGGAGATGGGAATGTGCTCCGGGAGGGTGGCAGATGTTGATGTCCTCCCCTCTGAGTGACCTGGTACCCTAGGCAACCTCAATGAAGAATGGATGGAGGGTGGGAGGCGGGGTGGTGCGGAGTGTGGGTAGCCATTGGGGTGATATACCCAAAGCTGAGTGGTGTTTGGGAGACCTCTAGTGGTTGAAAACGTAATTTTAGAAGACCGGAGAGTCAGGTAAGATGTGATGTGGTATTACATCCAAGGACATAGTAAAAAATAAAAAGATTTAATCTAGAAAAAAAGAAATCATCTGGTCCTTACAGGGTCTTAAAATCAGGTAAATGAAACATCAGATGAAAACCAACACATCACACTGACATTATGTACACAGCAAAGACTATACCGTGTGGAAAAACTGAGTACAGGCTAGATTTAATAGTTTGTAGAACCACCTTTTGCAGGAATAACTTCGACTAATTATTTTCTGTATGACATCATCAGTCTCACTTTGTTGGTCCACTCTTCTTTACAATGTTGCTTCAGTTGATGAAAAGTTGTCTGAACTGTGCACCTCGGTTCTTTTCTATACTGCATATGATAGATTTGCTGATGTATTTGGGTCCCGATCCTGTAGCATAACACCATTTCAGCCAAGCGTTAGCTGCAGGCCATACTTGATAATCAGAGGAGTTCAGGGTCGAACCAATGACTGCAAAGTGCCCTGCTCCTGTAGTAGCAAAACAAGCCCAAATCATCTGCCCCTTGCCATCTTGTTTGACAGCTGGTATGAGGTGATTGTACTGAAATGCTATATGTGGCTTTTACCCAACATGACACCACATTATGAAAAAACATCTCCACTTCGGCACCATGTGTCAAGCAGTTTGTTCAAATGTAGCTTTGGAAACCTAAACTGTGCCTTCATATTCTTCTCAAAGGTAAGAGGCTTTTCCTGACAGCCCCTCAAAGCAAACCATTCTTCTTCAGTATTTTTATTTTCGTAGTACGGTCATGATCTTTGACATTTGACTCACTAACTGAGGTCTGGAGAGTCTGAGAAGAAGCTCTTGGGATTTTTTCCTCAGAGTATTGCACGGTCTAATGTTGGGGTTATCTTGCTGGGGCATCCACCTTTGCTGTTTTCCATTTGTGAATAATCTTTATTGCCAAAGAGTGGAGTCCAAATTGTTGGGAAATTGTTGCTTCTCTAATGTTATTGCTGATGTCTTTCCTCCTTGACATTAACTCAAACTTGAATTCTCCAGAACACAAACTCCCAAACTGCTGATAAACAATTGATCCATGTATCTCTGATTTCTGGCATCTGGCCGCAACTTAGCCTACCGTCTGAACTCCTATGGAGGCAGGAAGGTTGGACTTATTTTGTCTTGATCGGGTAAAACCTTTATGATTGAAAAAGTCAGAGGCTTAAAATAAGTACTTGGAAGCATTACGTCCTTTTCTTACCTCTCATCTGTCACTGATGTGGTGAAAGTTATCCATCAAGCTCATGTTGTGGTGTGCTTTAGGTTAAAACAAAAAATAAACAATCCTCAGTGTGTTAAGTAATATTTACTGCAGCTGAACTTTTAAATTCATAACTTGTCTTTGCTTTCAGGACAGCAGCATCTTCCTCGTGATCAATGTGATCACGAGGAAGATGCTGCTGTCCAGGTTTTATCATGATGTTAATTTAAGAAATATTGAAGTGTGTTTTGCCTGAATTTGAAGCATGCAGACTCGTTTAGAAAAGACCCTGCTCTGACATTTGTAGCTCCTGAGAGAAAAAAATACATTTCATTAAACCTCTGACAAATCCCAGGACTAATATTCATAGAGGTAACATTACTCATGCCCCTTTTTATTTAATATCACAAGCAAACACAAGGACAGGGAAAAGGTTGGCCAACTTTAATGTTATTCTGTAAAGTATTATAGATTCACTACACTCTTAATTCACACAGAAAACAGTACAGAAAATGTCTGAGGCAGTTTAACACTTTGTCTTTGAATGAATATTTATGGTTTTGAATCATAAAAAAAGTTTCCTTTTGATCATAATGAAGGTGAAAAAGAGTTCCTGTTCATCACGGTTACATTTATATCACAGCATTTAGAATGAAAACATCTGTTTCAACATTTAGTGCTTATAGACTGAAGGAAACAAAATCACCATTGAAATCAAGCTATACTGATGTCATTTGATGAGCTGAAGATCTGTAGTGTTGCTGTGAGACAGACCAGGTATCTGCTTTAAACACAAGGCTGATTATGTGGCATTTTCTATCAACCACATTTTTCTCTGTTATTTATGAAAGTGTGTCACAGCAGTGGTTGAAACTCACCTGTCAGCACTCTGCTCGTGTGATTTTAAAGTTTCTGCTGAGTGGTAACCTCTATCCTAAACATTTCGATTTGAAAATAAAAATAACATTTCTTTTGGTGCAAACCATAAAGTCCCGGTTTCTTTAACACCCAGTGGGTATGATCGTCCATGAGGCGTCCATCTTTTTATGCAGCTCCAGGGTTCACGATGATGATGATGATGTTGAGAAGGCTTTGATGAGCAGGTCTGCCGCCAGTCCTGGAGAGATGACTCCTTTGGTGACCCTCTCCTCGAGGCGAGGCAGAGTCTCCCTGACACTCGGGTGATTTTGGAAATGGCAGAGGACGTTTTCCTGTATCAAACTCCACATCCAGACTTTCTGCTGAGCCCTTCGCCGCCCCTGCAGTTCACCACTGGTCAACATGGCGTCCCTGTACGACTCCATCTTGCCCCACACCTCTGGGATGCCTTCAAAAGTTTCTGAGGAGGCACGCACTACCTGAGGACGGAGTTTGGAACGGGGGTAGGTGGGAATGCAAATGTGAACCTAAAGTCTCATTTATTCAAAAATGAGTCAGAAAAACAATTCAACGCTTCAATCTGAGGATGCCTTCATTATTGCACACCGACTTTCATCCTTTTGTACGATAACTTCAGAAAAACAGAGCTGTCAGAGATAATTTTCCTATCAGATGCAAAACAACTGGAGAAGCTTCCTTTTATTTTCATTGAAATACATTTAATATATGTTTTTAAGCCAATTAAAAAGTATTTTTTGAATATTCCTGACATCCAACATCCTGGCTTCAGGTGAAGCTCCCGTGCTTTTGTCTCTCATATCTGTACTGTCAGCTGCACATTTAATGATAACATCTGAAGAAAAGCTGCTGATATGCACTGCTTGTGTGGGTTTAGTGGTAACTAAATTTGATTGTTGTTTAAGACTCCTGGAAAATTTTGCTGTGCTCTTTTCTTTTTTGTTTAAGGTTATTTTTTGCCTGCCGTTGAGCTAACACAGGCACATTTACAGTGATGCTTTTAAGATACCAACGATGATTAATGTGCAGTCTCTCTAATAAGAAACAAACATGAAGTTTTGGGTGGCTTACTGTTGCAGCAATACATCACATATAAACAAACCAAAGAAAAGCTGATTTGAAAGAGCATTAAATTCAGGGATTTTTTGTCTCTTGTTTTTGTGAAAAAAAACAACTATTTGCAGTTAATTAATTAGATCTGAGCTTGAGAATTTCTATGTTTCTTTCTTCTTTTTTTGTGATGAGCCTCCATCCAGTGCAAAACTCATATCACAAAAAAACGCGAGTATATGTCTCACTATAACAAAGTTCACACATCCTGTGTGAGTAACTTCTGTGTTTAGCACTTCATCAAGTAACTATGGCCCTCATTAGTGCTTAACTTAAGAAACATGATGAGTGTCAGAGGGCAACATTCACTTTTAAAGTGGACTTTTAAATCAGGGTTTCTTATTTTTTTCCCTTTTCCCTTTTATTGAACCTTAAATGTCAATTATGACCATACAACTTTGGAATCAGCCAGATACTGATTTACAACAGACTTTCATGTTACCAAACATACAGACGGAAATGTATAGCCTGCCATGACCTTTGTGTTAACCGTGTTATTTTCATGCTGGATATTTGCTTTCTCCCTGTCCTGAGGCAGAGGACTGCATTAGGACTCGGGTCCTGCGGGTTAAAGCTGCTGCTTCACTGTTTCTACGAGCACAGTCACACAGTAAACTACAGCTCCAGGAGTAACACAGGTTCCAGGTTTCAGCTCATTTCAACCTCAGTGACTAACACAACAAATGAAGTTCAGAGGAACATGAAGTTACATGAGCATCACATCTGGACTGCTGTCTCAGCTTCAGACATGTTTAATGTATTAATGAAAGACAAGAGAAGGCATAAAATCTATGTAACCATGGTGTAAATAGTGAGAATGTGCAGGAGTGGGCTGTAATGTTTAAAAACCTATCGAGAGTGGGATTAAAACCGTCCCATTGGGGTCTACATCTTAACTAATCTTTTAATATGTTGTATTAATCAATTATTAATTAGCAAAAAAAATTCAAGTATCAATTCAGATTTTTTCACACGAGTTTATAGCTTTTCACATTAAATCATCGTTGCTGTTGTCTATCAAGCACTGATCCGTAGTTGTAGGTTGAAACAAGTTCTCTCACATTACACATATGGTCACAGAAACAATTCTTTCCATGCAAAGCAAGCGAGACATACGGCATGAGGCAGAGAGAAGCTAAAGAAAAAACAAATCATGGATTGTACTATAGGCCAAACAGATGCACTTGCACACTAAAAAGCAGCAGTAAGGATAAATGAGAACCGCTACAGGAGAAGCTCTCCAGCTTTTATGTGAATGTGCAGGCTTCTAATCAGCAAAAAGCATGACACAGCAGCTGATTATTCAGAGTGGCGGGGGTAGAGGTGGGGGGGTGCGTTCCCTGGCAGCTTACCCAGTAGGCAGATTCTGCACTGGGCTGAGAAAACAAAGAAAGAAGCCAGGCAGCGGGTGAGATGGGACATGCAGGGTGGGGTGAACCACTGCAGCACAGAAACCATGACACTATGGTGACATCATTGTCCTCTTTCTTCTCCTGGGTCACCTGACCTCTCAGCTGGATGGCACCTGTCTTTTTTTTTTTCAAGCACCTGTGGCCAAAACACACCAGCATGCAGCCATTGTGTTACCTGTAACACACACCTTAGGGTTCCAGGACTTAGACTGTCTCCTGAGCAGCTTGAGGGCGCTGGTGTATTCAGCCTGGATCCTCCTGGCCGGCACCACCAAATCTCCGTCTGACTTTGTCACCACCACTAAGTCTGCCCTCTCGATGATGCCCCTCTTGATACCCTGGACAGAGATTTCAGCATTAGATCAAAACCGTTCAAAACACTTTAAATAAATCTGATGTCTAGACGAATAATCTCCTTGAGAGATCTGTGATGGAGTGATAGGAGGATAAAAGTTCAGCAAGCTTACTTGTTCAAACTTAAGCCATCCTCCCTACTATTCATCATTCATGCACAGTATAGCTGTAGCTGACAATTTTTTTTTTCTGAAATGAAATCCTACTGAATATCTAATGAAATCAAATTCCCTTCTGTTTTTAAAAGTCCAAGTCTGAAACATATCTAGCTGCTTACAAATCCTCAAATAGAAGATATGCAGGGAAAGGATGTGAGAAGATCAGTTAGATATAACCAGTGTCATTAATCAGAGCGGTGGCGATCTTACAGCGTAAATCTAGCTCAGATTTGGCTAATAAGTTCTGAGTGGAAATCAGAGCTTCTATAAAAAGCACAAAGGACATGATATAAAAAGCATCAATAGATAGCACCAGGAAAATAACAATAAGCCTTTCTTTCTCTCAGACCAAATCTGTAAAATTACATTAAAATAGGCCATGAAAACAGTCCTGATGAATGCTGGGAGAACGCTTGCTCAGATCACACTAAAACACATTTATCTGGTTTAGAGGAGGCTGTGCATGTCAAGCATGAACCTGTCCAGAGTTACCATTGTTAATACAGAGTCTCAACCATAGAGTACGGAGGTGGAGGTGACTTTTGGTGGAGGAAAAGCTAAAAGAACAGTGCACACATGGAATCCATAAAGTTACGTTTTAAAAATAATAATAAATATAAATTTGCTAAATAATAATTTAGGGACATAAGACATTGTTTTTAATTTAATTGAGATGATAAAAAATAATAAAAGAAACAAGCAAAAAAACAATAAATAATACTGTTCAGAACCAATGAGAGCTTTTTGTTGATGAGCAGTGGGCCAGAATACCGACGACAGGTGTAGAAGTCTGATGGAGCGTTACAGGAAACACCTGAATGCATTGATCGCCTTAAAGAATTGTTCAATAATTTATTAGCTTATGAGACATAATGTATATCAGTTACTCATATTTGTTGCTTGTTTTTAAAAAATATTTCTGTAGAACCACAATTCAAATACAGTGTCATGATTTTCAAAGAACTTTTATATATATTATTACTTTGGTCATTTTCAGCTCATTTCAGTGACAGCTGATTGTTCCTTCGTTAATGGAAGGGTAGGAATAACTTTTGAAGTCAAGTGAAAGTATTTCTCTTAAGCTACAATATATTTATCACAATGAACTTAGGAATTAGTCACATTATTATTTTTAGTGTCAGTTTTCCAGAGTAGAAAGACACATTTACTTTAATCAAAACAAAAGCCACCTCAGCTTCCCTTGTGTTCCACCACAATTATGATTTCATCCATCATAATGAGTTCAGCTAATGAGGTCATTAATTAAGCAAATTAATAAACTAATTAGTGTGTAGTTTTTGTCAGCAAGTTCATCTTTACAAAAAGTTTCAACTCCTGAAAATATTAGGTCGTTAATACATTTTAATTATGACAACATCTATTAACAATATCATAAATACAACATTATTCATTCATTTCTGTAAGTCTGTAAAAGAAACAGGCAAATCTGGATTAAAATCAGTTTTATTGAATGACACCTTTTTGACTGAAACTTTTAAATATTCCCAGATTTATTTCTATTTTTTCAAACCTTTAAACATTGGTGAGATTTTGAAATCACCATTGAGACTCATCTTAAAAAAGCGAAGTATTGGAGCTGTTAAAAGAAATTTCCTAAATTATTCCAAAAGTCAGTCAAACTTACTTTTAGGCATAAACACAGATAAACTATTTTTTATAGTCCCTGATAATCTGCACTGACCTGAAGTTCGTCCCCTCCCGCTGGTGGAATAAGAAGCACAAACATGTCAACCATGTCTGCCACCGCAAACTCTGACTGGCCAACACCTGCAGAAAAAAACATTTCATATAAATATACTTTTTTTTTTTTTTTTTAGATATATGCGTGTAAATATAGCCCTCTAAATTTGATACAAAAAATAGGACAAAAGCATAAATTGGCTACAATTCTCAAATCTAAAGATAAATGCACATTAGTTTCCAAATATCTGAACATTGCATCCTCACAGTGCACCGTCACCTTTCCATGTATGCTTTTTAGTACACCTAATAAAGAGACACTAATATCAGAGCGTTATTAGAAGAGACGTGTTCATAAGTACCTCTGAATAATCATGAACTGCAACAAACTTGAGACTCTTTGCAGTGAATAAATTTTAATCTCTGAGTGCAAAGCAGGTGCCTGATTCACAGATCTGTGTATCACGCTGACAAAACTGTGTTGGTGCTACTGAAACCAAAAAGTGTCTACCGATAGATGCAACAAATTCTTTAACAGCACAAGCAAAATGCAGCTATCTTCCGATAACTCAGTACTGGAACTGCACTTTAACAGGCCTGAGACTGCAGCAGAGCTATAAATATGATGTGTTTAAATATGTCAGGCGACAGGTTTAAATTTAGGAAAAGGATTAACTTGAAAATAATTTTTTCTTACCGACAGTCTCCACAAGAACAATGTCATATCCTGCTCCCTCACAGAGAACAATGGCCTCGTTGGTTGTCCTGGTGACACCGCCGAGCGTCCCTGAGGTTGGAGACGGCCTAATAAAAGCGTTCATATCTCTGGAGAGCTCAGTCATACGAGTTTTATCACCCAGCAGGGACCCTGCAATCAGAGCGGTCCGTTAGCTTTGTTCAGAGATCTCGGTGTAAATTAATAACTAAACACAAACGTACTGACTCTGATATTCTGACATCTTTACGTTTTGTGCAACAAATTATCTTCCAAAGCAGGCAGCAGCCTTTCTGTGATGTCATATTTACATTTGATGAACTGCCTGTCAATCATTACCCCCTGTGGTGCAGGACGACGGGTCGACGGCCAGCACTGCCACTTTATGTCCACGTCCAGTCAACATCTTTCCCACCACCTCAATGAAAGATGACTTTCCAGCTCCCGGGGGTCCAGACAGACCTGAAAAATTGAAAAAAGGGTGATCTGAGCACTAACAAAAGCCACCAAACGCTTATTTATTCAACTTCATACACCAATACAATCAGCATGAGGAGAAATACTGTACAGAGCATATAAGTCTTTTAAAGCAGAAGTAAGCAATTAAATTCACACTGAGCTGATATTTTTCATAGAACAGTAAAATGTTTTCAATGAAGTTCTATAAAGTTTTTAATCACATTGCAACTTTTCTAGTATTGGGACTGAAAGGAAACCTTTACATCAGAACATAAGTTCTCCTCAAACCTTTTAGCAGCTGCTCCTGCAGCGGTCTGTAAACGAATTTCAGCTGCTGACAAGAAGTTAACCCGGTCATATTTGTGCTTTTTCCTAACAAATCTCGTTTGTGACAATAAACATAACGGTAATAAAACACAAGAGGCTGTAGATGGGGACGTTTACTATTCAACAGGATTGGATTTCTTAATGAAGCAACTGTTGTCAAATGTTGCATAGATCTAAGAAAGTATCATAATTCAAACACCAGAAGTGTTTCTTAATTCTTAGGATTGTGAGTCCACACTGAAGGAACTGGGAACTGTAGAAATCCAACTTTTTATAGCTCCATGTGCAGTGTCAATGCTTTCTAGGGGGCAGTTGTTCAAAATATTTAATCCAGTTGAAAGTGATCTGAATGTGGGAATCCCATCTTTACTATCGAGGATCACATCATCCATCCTATTCTTATCCTGGTTTTTCAAAGCATCATTGGATTGGATTACTCTGATCCAGACATTACCAAATCCGGATAAAAATAAATCTGACTAAATATTACAATATAAGCTTGATAAAGAATAATACATAGAACATTATGGAGTCACGCTAAGATTTCATTTGAAAAAGACAGGAAAAAATCTATTTACTGTTTAAATCTCTTTAAAAAAGTCATCTGACCCATGAAAAAAATTAATTCTCTATTTTTCTGGTTGTTGGTGACAGTAAAGCTCAGTCCATTCATTTCATCTCTGAACGACGGCCTCATTACCCCGACCAAACAAAGTTTTTACTTTTTGGGAACTTGCTCAATACTATTGGAGTATAACAGCCACAGACACCCAACCAGACAGGCATCAAGTGGTCATGTAAACCTTCCTCGTCCTACGACTATAGTTTAGGCTCAGAGTGCTCTGTAGAGCCTTATTTCATTAGGATTAGCTCCCAGCAACCACACAAACACCTGAAATCAAACACAAATTGAAAATAGACTTTTACATCACAATTACTGCAGATGGCCGAATGAACTTGCTTCAAAGTGAGACAAATTTTTATTGTAATTTTACTAAATTTTGTGTTTTTAATTTATTTTTATTGATAGAATATAGGTCTCCTTCAGGCTAAGCAAACTTCTGGTATTTTTCCCCACTGAAGAACTCAGCAAACAACTACCATAAAGACAGGGATAAGATCTAAGCCCATACAGTTCAGTTGTTATCTATATTTAGAGCACTAGGAGCTATTCTACGAAGTTATTCACACTTGACTTTGACTTGTTTTGAACTGGTGTATTTTTGCTGCTTGATGTTTTCTCAAGTCATGTATTTCAATTTTAGGAGCATTCAGGAACCTTACAGGTGATAAGTGTTGATGATGTTGTAATAAGTCATCTAAGCAGCCGCACTTCTCATTTCATAACTGTTACCTTGTGAGAGAAATATGCACCTATACTGTTATATTAAAGCACTATTATTTTTTGTTAGTTGCAGATGCCAGCCAACACACACAAAACGACACCTTTTTTCCACTTGTGCTAGGAGTATACCTACTGTTCCTCCAAAAAAGGCAAAATCCTTTAGTTCAGAGTGTCTCAAATGTACATTTCTATGGATTTTTCCAAAAGATTAAACAGCTATCTAAATTTAATAAGAATCCAGCGGTCACCTAAACAGTAATCATGATACAGTAAAACTAATAAACATCTCTCACGAATATATGATTTTCCATTTTAAACCACTAAAAAGCACACACAAAGTCACACATGCTGCCAGTGAACTACAAAGTAAGACTTCTCAGGAAATAGCAAAACGGAGGACCATTTTGCCTCCTGGTGGTAAGTTGCCATGTTCATTTACAAATCAGCACCAGCCAAGACCCATAAACAGTTTTTCTGATCACTCTCCCTTCACCTTACATTCCCATCCACACACCTACTCTGAAGGCCAGTGGCTTCCCTCCATTACGCCTCTCCTGCTCCCTCCTGTATGCCAGCACCCTCTGCAGCAGCACCTGGGCCAGCTCTTTCTTCCGGGGATGCTGCGTCTCTACCAGAGTGATGGACTCAGCCAGAGATGCCCGCTGTCCTGAGATCAGTCCATCGTACAGCTTGTTCAGCAGTCTCTGTTCAGGCCCACTCAGGTCCTGTATGTGCTGGGTGGCAGCAAGGCCGCCCGCCCCCCTCCTATTGTGACTGCTGTGGGCCAGGATGGTGTTTCTGTGACAGGGGAGGGAAACCGTGAACGACGCATGGTGAAGGCAACATGTCCTGGTGACCCGGGCCACAGTAAACGAGGAACGGGAGATGTTGCGGAGGAAAAACAGCCCAAACCGTCTCATTCTGTCATTTATGGCTCCTGTGAGAGGGGGGGGAAACACGATTAACAGCGTGATTGGTAAACTCGTAAAATTATGTGACAAATTTCCTAAAACGACAGTGTCTTATGTTTTCTCTTCTTTTTGGGTCTGTGACACCTGGCTGAAGATGCTTTTTAGCTGTTAAATAGCCGTTTAAGTTTCAACAGTAGACGTTTTGCTGTTTAATGTTGTTTTATTTAGCCTCGCATAAAGCTAGCAGTTGCTGTCTATCATTAGTCCCAGTATTACTGCAGTTTTTGAAGTGACAATGCTTCAAACAAGATATTTACAAAGTTAGAAGGCAACACTCACTCTGACCTCGGTCCAGTAGCAGCGTGATTACGTACCAACCTTGTTCCATTCATTCTCTTCCGGTTTCCGGTGACGTAGGATAACGCCCACCATGAAGGTTCCGCTGAACTGTTCTGGTTGTGAGGATTCATCTCTAAAACAAGATCATCCTTATATTGTGTTGATTTATTATTTAGAAAAATAATAATAATTGTATTTTTCTGGTTGAAACGTTTTTAGACAAGTTGAGAAATAAAACGAAAGATGGCAATAGGCAGTTTTGGCCAGGAGGTGGCAGCAGAGGCTAACACTCATATTCAATGCCAGCCTGCTGGCTGGTTTTAGAAATGGATATGGATGGTTCTGAAATCTTTGGGAAGAATGTAAGTGCAATTGCCTTATTACAGGTTTGACATCCTTTCTGTTCTGAGGATAATATTAAAATTAACAATTAATTTTTTCTCATTAATTAAATAATCATCTCAGACTGATATATCGAATCTATATAGCCTAAGGATTCAGACTACAATATGTCACATTGGTACTTTAGGACATCTGTGAAGAAACAGGGTTGGCTGGGGAGACTTGAAAAATATCAGCAATTGAATCAACAATATCTGATTTTATTTGCCACAACCAATACATTTGTTATCATTATGCACTGATGTGAACTAAAGCACAAGACTAACAATTCCTCCAACGGTCATGAACACATTGTGTAACTCGATCCCATCCCTTCTTTTCTTCTGAATTATGACTTAAGACCTGTTTTCCCACCATCCCACTGGTAAGAACATTTGTTTTTAAGAGGGGACAGATTAGACTGGTCATAGATTGTTCAGTGCTGGAAAAAATCTAGTGTGGTAGTGGAAATGGGAGAGTCAATAAGTAAATAAAACCATTAAATTACAAGGATTACTTAAAAGGAATTAAAGGCATGCCTATAAAAATTTATCTTATAATAAAATCAGCTTGTTTCTGTAACCACTATTTATTAGGAGACTTTCACATAATGAAGTTGGGAAGTTCCTGATGCATATTTTTAGTATGTACACACATTATTCAGAGACGCATTAGCAACTGAGATTAAAAATGTTTACAGTATTTAAGTTATATTCATATATGGATTTTGACTTGATCTGTTTTCATGTCAGTCTGCAGGTAGTGGTAAAAATATGTACGTTTATCTTTACTAAAATCTGAACTTGAGTCAGTTGATGTGATCTAACACAAAACTCGAAACCTAGGTCAGCGGACTGGTTGACAAGGCTTTTTAATCAAAAGGTTTTCGTATTTCTTTGATGAAATGGGGATATTCCAAGATGATGTCTAGATTAACTGGATTTAAATTGTCAAGAGTGGCCAATCCCACTGAGAATGTATGCTGTCTTTAAGAAGACTTTGATTTTGAAGAATAATGAATGAAACTACTCAAATGAAGGCTGTGGCATTGTATGAGGTTGTTGTACATTTTACAGTCCTGTGTAAAGCAAACACAAGACTTTGAACATTTTAGTGTAATTTACTGAAAAGTACAACATTACTAACATTAGTTCACTTTTACCTCAGTTGCTATTGTACTGTACATTGTACTTTGAGAGTTGAGTTTTTTATGAGTTTAATGGTGTAAGGCATCAGTTAACCAAATAGTTCACACATGTCCCTACCTGATCACTAGTGCAAGTATGCATGTGCACATCAGAAGGATCTTTTGAAAATCCTTGTAGTACATTATCTTCATGTGTTGGCCTGACACAAATGCAAACAAAGATAAGGAATGATCACAAGAGGGAGAGATGCTGCAATTATTGAAACAATTTTATTCAATCTTCCAGTAGAGACTTGATATTCATGGAATAAAACTGCCTTTCTGGGAGTTTTACTGAGCAAAACAGGAGGGAAAACAACAAGGCAAAGGCAAAATGTGAAAGTGCAGACAAAACCAAAAGCATGTTCAAAAATACAAAAAAGAATGTAACAAGTATAACAGTTCAATAGCAAAGAGGATTGCTCAAAGAAAGAAGGAAATGCTAATTCTACATTTTATTTAAAAAAAAACAAACAAAAAAAACGTGTTAGCACATCAGTAACACTTTGCTCAGTCGAAAATTAAATTCTGGATGCTCAAGATTTTCCCATAAAGTCACTTTAATAAGATTTGCTCAGTCACTGAAATACGAGAACAAGGCCATCACTGAAATATTTACACTACCTTTCAAAAGTCTTAGAACAGCCCCATTTTCCAGGTTTTACTGAAATTTACCTTCAAGTCCTGCCAAATTAACCTTTAATAGTTTAAAGGTATACTTAAAAAATAACCTTGATAAAAACTGATATCAGTTTAGGTCAACTTTAATCCAATTATAGCTGCCCTGCAGTGAGGGAGGTAAAAGAAAATTTAAAATGAAATAAAAACAATTTCTAGAGCATCCTGTGATGAAATGGCACCCTGTCCGGGATGCACCGTGCCGCTCACCTGATCACAGGTGGGAAAGGTTCCAGCTTCCTACGTTGGAACAAACAGATTTAAACAATGGATAGAATCTCCATGTGAGAGCAGTAGCGAGAGTGCAACTACAGTATCCACCATCTTCACTCCAGACATCCTGTGGCGATTACTTAGCTAGCTACCTGGCTTTAACAACTGACTTAGGCCATGTACACACGTAGCCGGCTTTTTGTAAAAACCGAATATTCTCCCCTCCTCCTTGCTGAAAAATCTGCGTCCACACAGCCTCGTTTTGGGACAAAAACTCTATCCGCACCTAACCGCATAAATGCATTGTGAAGCACATCCATCAGCTAAACAGTAAAGCGTGCAGCCAACTTTCTTGGTAACACTGACCGGTGATCACATTACGGCAGACTGATCTTCCATGTGAGGACGTAAAACTCCGACAGTGACACGGTCTGACCCAAAACCGCCGTCCGCGTCTTCGGGCATTCCTCCGAGGTGGATTGGTTAGGTGGCGCACTATAACCATCCTTAACACCGTTGTTCGCCTGCGGTCTTCTACACAGAGCAGTAGTTGAGCTTGTAAAAACAAGCAAACAAAAAGTGCCCGGACAATAGACAAGGCTGAGACAGTTTTTTGAGGATCCAATGCTGGTTCAGAGTGTAAACACAGGTCGAACATGTGAGGTCGGGGCATTTTGGTCGCGGACAGTGACGTTTTGGAACATAAAACTGCAGTTATTAATAACCACATCCAAAAGCTTAAAGCAGAGAATTCGCAAATCTTTACTTTGGCCGGAGGTTTTTTAAATTAATCGTTTTTGAATCCATAAATCTGCGTTTACGTGTGGATGACAGGCCAAATTGTAGAAAAATATCTTCGCTTTTTGAGATAAACTGCTACGTGTGGACAAGGCCTGTGTGAGACTATACAGTATGTACATACTGAAATATGTTGATTTGTGACACCAGTCAGCCCTTTTAATGACAACACAAAGTCATCAATAGGTATCAGCAGGAAGGCATTGTTTGCAAAGCCATTTCTAAACATGGTACACTACTTAGATGCTATTTCTGAGCATTTTGTTTGAGAACTCCTCTTCAGCAGAGAGAGACAGGGCCCAATTATCTGCACATGCTCTGGTGCACAGATCTAAAAACAGCTTAACAAAGCCTCTGACTGAGCAAACATGTTTTACTGCAACTTCTTTTGCATTTTTAAGACAATACTGGACTGTAAGGTGAAATAAAAGAAAGGTTTTCATCCACCTCCAGCAATCTCATGACCCACATGAAACTAACGTTAAAGGAGAAGTCCACTTTTTTGCAAGTGGGGCCTTAATTGTGATGTAAACCTAAGTGTACTGGACACCTATGGTACTTTTTGGAGATTTGGATCCTTCCCTGAGATATTTGTTTCAAACGCCAAACACCAAAACGCCATACATGGAACAGTATTGGGCGTGCGTTTGCGA